>JAZGTJ010007274.1:0-23183 GCA_036877575.1 Botia almorhae
ATAATATTAAAATATTAAAAATATTCACGATACACAATTCTTGCAGGATATTTCTAGTCTTCAATGCACACGTAACATAGTAAATGTAAACGTTTCAATTATACTTCAATTATTTATAATACTGATAAACATATAATGCATGGAAAGCATCATCTTTTCACAGACCATCCGTTGTGTACTGTACTGCTATACTGAACAGCACAACAGCAGCTGCATCTTCAAATAAATGCAGTGGAGGAATTATCTAGCAATAACCACCTGTTTCTATATTATCTGTACAGTAAACCCTCGGTGAGATGAAAACTGGATCGATTGCACAGCAGAAGGATTTTTGTAGATGATATGAAGCCTCACAGTCTGAAAGGCTATATAAATGTAAGATCTTCAATAAGCAGAGATATTGTAAAGCCTTGAGTGGAGGGTGTGTTTGATACTGTAGTTTACTGTAAACCACACACAGCGTGTTTGTAGCAATGTGGTTTTGAAAGCGTAAGATCCCGCCCTCCGTTCAGAGCGATCTC
Source organism: Botia almorhae (assembly GCA_036877575.1). NCBI lineage: Eukaryota > Metazoa > Chordata > Actinopteri > Cypriniformes > Botiidae > Botia > Botia almorhae. The sequence goes on from JAZGTJ010007274.1 coordinate 522, forward strand.
CAAAGCCACACCTCCTCTAGTAGTGCACGGAGGTGTGCAAATAAATACTTTTGACAGGCAAGTAGGGTATTTAGTCTCTGCTTCAGCTGGACTGAGGTGAGAGTAAAGTTGCTTTTCTGTGTGCAATTCTATAAACATAGAATTGGGTATATAAAGTAGTCACAGTTGTCTTTTACTTTCAGTAAAATTTCAGACAGTATAACTTACACTAGAGCACATCTGTCAACAATAAAAACAAGTGGATTATGTGTCGGTATGAAGTGAGATTGTTAGCACGCTGTTAGCGAATTCATGATTAGCGATCTCAAAGGACAAAGGAGGCTTGGATTTTCATGCAAGTATGCATTAAGCCTTAGGCATAAGTGGGTTGGCAAAATTACACAGCGATATACTGGCTGTTGTCCTGTGTGCAACAGGTACTTTTAAGATTTTAACATTTAAATGGATTTGCTTTTAGACTGAAGTAGAAACTCTTGCCACAACACTGAAGAACCATTGTTTGTAGTGTACTGATTCATAACAGTGACTCATGATTTTGGTGCAAGAAACCTTCAATAACATTATAAGTGGAACTTCAGAAAAGGATAATAAAATGCCGCAAAGAGGACAGAATGTGTCCCTTTTAAAATGCAGCCAGTGCACTACAGCAGGTGGAATTTAAATTATTCTGGTTCCAACCACGTCTGCTGCTACAAAGAAGAATCTCTGACAATCTACTGAAAAATAGTCCCCTGCAGTCAGTATCCTATACCGTACAAACACTGCTTTGTCACCAGGTTTCCATGGTTACCTATTTTGGTATCCATGGTGTATCTGCTGTGTGATTTATTGTACAAGTTCTGCATCATGGAATCCCAAACTGTAGGTGTTGTTTCTGAAAGGCCTTAATTTCATATACCAACTGCAACCTTATCAGCACCACTGATCTCATACTCGGGCAGTGTGGCAGGCAGATTTTAAGATGATTCATTGATGGCAGGTCACTGGTGCAATTCTCAACAAAGTGTGCCCGTCAGGAACATCCGTACCCAACATGTATTAATTACCACGTTAAAATCCCCGAAATATGTTCTGAATATGTTTGTGATTTTAAAGTTCTGGGCATCATTTCAATGCACACATGAGGCTCTGCTGTGGCTTTTTTACAAATGTTCATATTATTGATCCTGATATTACATCAGTGTGTGTTACTCTTCTGAGTACTTGTGGAGGTTTCTACAGTGTCACAAGGGTTACCATAGAAACCATGCCAACTCACTGAAGAGAACAGCACATTTATATGCTGATGATGATATGAAGGCCGAGAATCCTCTTCTATTGTGAGATTGCTGTAGATTCAAAGCAGATGTGTTCCATTGTCTACAGTAGCCTCTTTATATACAAAAGTGCTTTGCATTGCATCTCTCCCATAACAGGAAAATGATTTCACATATATACATTGTATATGCGTGCATCTATTTCCCATATTATATTATACACATAGTATATGTGTGCATCTATTTTTTTGCATATTCTATACATAGTGTATGTGTGCAGCTGTAAGTATAATTGTTTGTAATATTGTTTTTGTTTGTTTTGGGACTGCAGTATATTTGTGTGACTCAAACATCAGTTTTCTCCCCACATCAGCCAATAAAGTAGCAGGGCACAGTTTAGATATTCTAGATGATGACCTATAAAGTTCATTTCATTTATCCAGTATCACGTAAAAATCAACACAATAAAAACGAATGCAAACTATTAGCCACCCAGTGGACAACTGGCACCATTCACCTGTAATCCAGAGCAGGATGTGTTTCCATGCACAGACTGCAGTACTGTGTTCTCTCAGTGTGTGTGTACCTTACAGAGCCCAGTGATGTTAATTCCCTTTCTTGTGGTCTTCACTTTATATGGGAGCTTTTCCACACATGTGCTTTGAGAAGACAAGATTTACGCTGTTTAAATCACAGTCCTGGATTTGAGATGATTCAAGTTTAAATTCTGTACCGATCTATCATTTATCCTGTTTGTGATGTGAAGTTTCCACCCCTGTGAGGCTGGTGGGTCTGTCGCTGTGCCATAATTAATGTGACTGGAGGAGCACAACCTATGCTCAGCCCTGCAGACGTGCTGTCAAGTGAAGTATCCATGATCCAGCAGTGACGCCTCCTCATTTAACTGCAGGGAGACGGCAAGAAAAGTTCACTAAAGCAGCACCACGCCCACTACAAAGCTGCTGCCTCGGAGCGGGCATGCAGAATTGAGTTGTCTACCTCATTGTCTACCTCAGGCTAGGCAGGATTTTACATAAAAGCTGCTTGAATGTCTGTTCCAGATTGCTCTTTGTCTTTTAATAAAGGTTAACGCTGGAAACGCTTTGACTGCTGCAGTAGACAGAGCTGAGTGTTTGGGTAAAACTCCCAATTAATCCTGCCAGAGCGCTGGCGATTGGCTGGAATAATAGAGGACCCCAATTAAGTTGTAAGCCGTTGTCTGATAACACTTTTGAGATGCTTCCAATTTACATCATGCGTCTAATGAAGATGTTTCATTTGTGAATCGAATGGATTGCAGAGACTGTCAGTTACAAAACCGTCCATTAATAAAATGAGTCATCAAAGTCATGTGTGAAAAATTAAAAAAAAGCTCAAATAAAATGTGAGCAAATATAGAAATGCCCTCAAAACACTAAAGTTAACAGATGAAAAGTCAGACAGGCTTATATAAATGAGGACAAAAGGCTCTCAAAGCTTTGCAGCTTTTACATTTACGCATTTGTCAGCTTTTATCCAATGCGACTTGCATTGCTTACATTGCATTATACTACACATTGTTTCCGAGTATGTGCAATCCCTGGGATCGAACCCATGACCTTGGCGTTGTTAACGCCATACTCTCTACAGGAAGCTGTAGCTCAGTGGTTTTATAGAGCCAGGAAGTAGCCTATTGCATATTTCAAAGGTCTGATGTCACATTCTGGGCACACATTTTGGGCTGAGGCGTTATCTTTGTTAAAATGCTGTGAAATTGTAGATTATTATGTTTAGTTCGAGTTTCCATTTTCATTTGGGGGGACACCATTCACTCCTGCTCCTGTAGACACAGGTTTGGACTTTCAGCACCATGGACAGCAGCACAATGTATGCACATGGGCATCCCTGAGATTTGACATGGCTGAAGGAGCATCAATGGATGGTTAAACTGCGGCTGCTGTGCCGGGTGAATCAGAAACTGCCTGGTGCACTCACCCTTCTCTCTTTCAATCCTCCACAGAAAATCTACATTACATGTCCCTAAACGTCACGGCTCCACCAGACCGTCCAATTTTTAACCTGATAATTTGCAAGCGTAACGTCCATGCGTAAGACTGCAAGATTGACAGAAAGTTGTGTTTTCAATCTCACAGCAGTCATCAACCTTGCTCAATTTTACTGCAAAATGTTTTTAACATCTCAAAGGCAGTTGTGTAGTGTCGCATTCATGTATTATATTGAAAAAATAAATTTTTTTTCTTGAGTAAAAACGCTGTAAAAATTAGACACTTATTACTAAATGCTGTTTCTCATACTGTGACATCAAGGGTTGTGCGTCATTCAGAATCCAACTGAAAATGCCTTTTAAATTTTAAGGTGCACGTTTTAGAGCAGGAGGTACAGGGGACTTGTTGCGTCAGAGAACTTTGCTCACAGTTTATTAGTCCAGTTTTGGTTCATCTGCTACCAGAACATACCTGCTCCATGTAGCACTGAACAAAGGATCCACCTTCATAAGATCATAAAAAAACTTATACCCAGGTATCCATATAAATCATCTTTATGAGATGGGCCAGTTCAACATGATGTGGGGTGTGATCAATTCAAATCAGAATTTTAATTTGCCCTTACCCTATTACGTAATGTCTTTTTGACCAACAAAAACTAAAAAAAGAATACTATTCATGTGTTTTCTTACCCATTTTCTAAGGCCACTCTTATAAACAATAGCTCTTGTAACAGAGGAATTTTAAAGCAACAACTAGAGGCCACTCGATCATTTCTCAATAAACTGTTATTTATGCCACTCAGTTTCCCCAGAGCAGAAATGTCACAGGACGTCTGCAGCGTAAATAACATCTGACCTTTTGCCTCCTGTACTTCATCAGGGTTTTGCGTAGGCAACTGTGCACAGAAATCATAAACATCACGGGCAATTATGTGAAGCTTAACATTTGCATATGATAAACAACCACTATACAAAACTGATTGACAGACTAAACATTTATAATTACACATTATACATTTCAGAGCAGCTTAAATCTGTGGCATGGCCTCAGATAGATGGGGAGATGTATTGTTCATCCACAGGAGTGTAGAGTGGATGTCTTTGAGATCTTAAATAATTCAGCTCTCTAAATTAGATTTTCCTGACATTAATGAATGTATTAATGAGGCCCATTGACACACAACCTTATGCAAATAAACCAGGATGCAAGGAGAGGGAACAAAAGTTAAATAGGTCACTGTGAACTTGGAGAGGAGCAGGGGATAAGAGAAACTCTACCAAACTCATTACCTAATTACCATCATTGACCACTACAGAGTCTCGTGGTGGGGTTCTGCCTGCTTTCATTGTGATTATAATTATACCTGTAACAGTAGGAAATGGGGCACTTACAAAAGGCTAGAGCGAGCAATTGTCTAATCGATCCTGTGTGACACAGACAACCTTCTAAAGATGATAGAACGTCCACTTTACAATAGTGCTGTCTTCTGTACTGAAGATCTGCTTCACTCTGCCTCAAATACTTCCCTAACTTTTATTTACTTTATTCTAGAAAATGTGGCCAGCATATGCAATGCTAACATGCATTATGCATACATGCATTACTCCAGCATGGTTAGCATGGTAACATGGTTAGCTAAGCGTTTGTAATCATATGGTGCTGAACCGTACTCAAAGAGAAACCCAGCTGGTACCGTTCTCTGTCTTATTCAGAGCAGTTGTACCAGTGTACCACTGAGCTACAGGAAAGCCTACTTTACATACTTGAAGTATGTCGAATGAAGCTAAACTGGCTTTTCCTGGGAAACATGACCCTACAGCTCATTATTATAAGCTTACAGTTGTGATTTGGGGTATGGTGAGGAGAGTGTTTTAAACACTAATCTGTCATGTACTTGCTGAAGAACAGATTTCTGATTATTTCTCACCATAAATTGATTTATGCAGCTGTAACAGTTACTGTAGTGATGTGAGCACCCACGACATCAACACATTTCCTCCATCAGGGTTTAATGTTGGGAAAATGGGGCACTTTCACATAATTAGGAAATAATGAGTTATAAGTTTATCACATTTGAAGTGTTTGGTTAGGTGATAAGGAAATGAGATTCAATTGAATGAGTAATTACTGAACTACAGTCTTTATTAAGTGCAATTTTTCAACTTGATGGCTGCTTACCCTTGTAACGCTCTGAAAGTACATTTGCTTTTGTATATTGAGATTAATAGCACTGAGGGAACATCAGTGGGCATCACATTCCTCAACTTACTGAAGATTCAATAGTGTGAATGTAAGAAATCTGCCTAAACCGAACCAATGTTGAAATGAACTGTCACTGAGGTGCTTGTTGGCTTTTAAATGGATGTTCCAAATGCTGCTTATATACAGTGGATGAAAATGACTGCTCACGACTCACGCATTATTTAAAAGTTTACACACAACTGTAGTTTTACTGCAAATTACTGTTGTAAAGAGAGAGAGAGAGACAATAAAAATACAAAATATAACAGTATGGTGGTGACTTCACAAAACAACAGCAGTGTTGAATAGAAGTGAGAAGTGAGTGTTGAATGACAGTGTTGTCATTCTGAATAAGACCTTTTGTACTTTTCGTAGGTCCCCAGTACCTAACTATCATATTTAAAGTATGATGGATTTATGGGTAATTCACAATTAAAGGGACAGATTATTATTTATTTTTTCTTTACTGTAATATGTGATGTTCCGAGAGGAAAATAACCTAGCCTGTATTGACTATAAATAATATTACAATACTTTATTATAATGTTTTTAAATGAATAAAATCCTGAAATTTCTTTACAGTTTGGCAGACCACCTATGTAATACTTTGATTAATTGGTTATATTTCCGTTTGGAAATGTCACCACCCTAGATTTAAGCTTTCATAGTTAAATACCTACAAATATTTACACAAAATTAAACATATTGGTGATGTATTGTTAAATTTTTAAATTACAAACTACAAAACTGCAAATTATTACCTGACCCACGATTTATTACAAAAGTTATGTTTTGACAGAGATGCCTTTCGACTGATGTTTCGACTGCTTCCTGATGATTTCTCATTCCTCCAGAAGAAGGTGTTTCGAGAAAAAAATTAATTTTCTGATTACATGGAAGGTGCAGCAGGAGCAGTAAGCGCATTACCTCTTCAGGCTTGGCTGCGTTACCTGGGGAGCTGCCAAAATACACAGTGAAAAGCCTGGAGCTCTATATCCCCTCACCAGCGCTTACTGCATGCGTCACACTCTGTCTGAGCAGGAATTGACATCTTCCATTACTCTCAGCACGATTTGCACATTTTCAGTTCTATTGTATCCGACGTCCTCCAAATCGCTAGCAATCGTTTGCTTTAGCAATCTTCAGCAATGGCTGGATGTTTTGCTCCCAGTATATTCTTCTCTGTGTTAGGCTTAAGAAAGCACACTAAACAGAGACAAATGAAATCTGGAACTGTTTGATGTCTTAAGGTGTCATGATTAACACAGGGTGGATTATGCAAGGCCTCGAGTGCTAAAGAGTCTCAGAGCCAATGAGAATCCACTAGCAGGGATCAAATCATTTCTAGATTATGAAGAGGGTATTAGACATCTTTAAGATGTTTTATGGCTCAAACGTTTGGCTAAGTAAGTTTTTAGAAGCTGTTTCCTTTGGGTCAGAACTTTCTTTAGAAGATATTTTTTCATACGCTCTCTCAATTCTTTGAAATGTTATTTTTGGCACAAAGCCCTACATGAAAAAATGCTTAGTGTCACAATTTTAAGATATATAAGTGCATGTTTTTAAGAATCTAAGAATAATTTCTTTAATTCATTAAATCTCTTCTTAATGAAGGACATTCAACTAATGCACTTCAAAAGAGACATAAAGACAGCACAAATGTCGCCTGTTAGAATTACATTTATTTCACTGAAGTTGTTTAGTTGACACAAAACCCTCTGAAAGTTTGATCTCTTACAGTCACTTAGTTCATATAGTTTTTTATTTTTTTGGGGGAAAATGACATAATCGCAGCGCTGATTAGCTGACGGCAGCATGAGAGTGTCAGTCTCGAACTATTTTATCTAAACTTTTCTATTTTACCTGTAAATGTATTAATATTATTTGTAGAATAAACTGCTATTGTTTAATGGTCATTATTGAAGAAATGTGCTTTTTAACAGCATATTATGGCATCTGTCAGCAGGAGCTAACTGGACTATGTTAACGCGTGAACGATTGAAAAGAAAACAAATCAATGTTAGCTCCCTGTCAGTGTTTGATTTCTCTCTGGTGCCTAACCCAGCACCTCCCGCAGGGACCCAAAAACCTTCCGAGGTTCCAGCTCATCCGTATTCAGCATTGATCCGCCTGCAAAAACACACCCACTCGCTCTACTGTCATTCAGCGTTTGGAACACAAGCTCCTCAAGGTCATCTCTGGTTTTCTGGCATCACTGAGAACAGCCTGAAGGAATACAGCCTGATCTAATTAGACTGATTATTTTAAACCTAGATCACTTTATTGTATGGACGGGTCCTTCAGTGTGCGCCACATAAGCATGTTCTGATTGGGATTGGCTGTTTGCTCTATGCACACTGTGGTAAGAAGGTGGGAGTTATTTTTGTCAGGTTAGGACTTCATCATTAAAATTACACTGTAAAGAAAAGAAAAAGAGAAAGCAATAACATTTCATTTAACGTTTTAACGTTTCGTTTTTCAGGTGCAGCAGGGGGTAATTAGGTGGGCTACCTCTACATGAGCTGGTATAGATCAGAGGAACTTTTCTTGCAAGTTAAATAAGTCACAAGTTCAAATTGTGCTTTACTGAGAATAACCTCAGGCTAATGTGAGGAGTGATGACATCATCACAGATTTTAAGTAATTAAGTTAATTGCAGATTTTTGGGAGGTAAAACACATATCAGCACTGCTTATGAGCCACAGACACTAAAAACTGTCAGTAACTTTAAATGTAGACAAATAACATGTTAGACTCACATATTCCCCAAAATGTTGTCTCAAGTAGCCATCTGAACAAACATCTTATATTTTACAGTGTCATTTGGCCAGCTCCCAGCATGCATTGCAGCATGACTTTTGCAGTTACTATTATTGTGCTGTTTGCTGACAGTATATACAGTAGTTGTAATTGTTGGTTATATGTATGTTGGGTGTTGAGTTCTTTGTGAATGTATTGAATGATGTAGTAAATGCTTGTTGTTGAACATAAAGATGTTGTAGAAATAAGCGAGTTCTGTGAGAAACTCAGCAGCATTAGTCATTCATTAACCGGCTCTCTGTCACTGATAGTGTGGAGGTAAGAAGTAAACAATGACTGGATGACTAAAGCAAGAGTCATTAGAACTGATTCACAGGGTTTGTTTGAGGAAGCTTTGTTTGCATCACACAATGAACTTCAAACATCCGTGTTGTGAGGTTTTGTTTTCAGTGGCAATTCGAGCTCAATCATTGTGAGGTAGTTAAACAAAACAGAGTGTCAAACGCAATGTTTAAAAGCTGTACAAATACAAGCAAAGCCCATTTTATTTTGCTCTCAGCTAGCAGATACCAAACCTAAAGACAGAACTGATCCATTAGTTATTGGATGTATAAATAAATTCAAAATAGTGATTTAATAAATAAACAAACATTTTAGGTTGGTTTGTTTTGGTTCAAAAAGTTTAAGAGAGTCTAATTGTTTGTTTCCTTTTAACAAACAAACATTCATTTTTTTCTTATTTTGTTTACATGAACTGAGGTGTTTATTTACTCCTAATTGGTTCGGAGACAATGATGGTCATTATTACTCCAGCAAAAGAAAGAGGAAACACACACTGAGGTAAAAACAAAACCTCAGAGGAAAGAGGGGCTCTGTGTTCCTGCAGATGAAATTGAACACAGGTCTTCAGGGAGCGCTTAAAAGTGTCTCTCTTCACTGTTTGTGGAGATGACATTGTTCAAAAGGGTAACTTGAGCTGGCGTTTACTTCTCTTTGTTTGTTTTCTTAGCACTCATAAATAACACATAGTATTTGAAGTTGTCACAATGGGGGACCTCAGCATCAAACTCACTTTATACAACTTATAGTTATTGACAGATGAAATTGTTCCCAGAGTCTTCGATAATCTGGGGAATTAACTTCAAGTTGTAAAAGTGAGTCAAACCTTTTATGTCTTGACACGACTTATCTTTGCAGACTTCATAAGCAACATAGACTCCAATATTTTTGAGTTGTCCAGGAAGTAGTTGATACTTTTCTCTTTTAAAAGTGACAATGAATCTGGAGGACGAGGTCTCTCATCTCGCACGGCATCATGCAGCTCACTGGACGCAAACAGTTTCTGTCAACACAATTCAAACCAGAAAGTTCCGAATAGGAATCGTTAAATAAGAAATGCATGTTATTTCCATGTTAACGCTAAGCTAATAAATAAATAAATAGCATGTGATTAAAGTGTGTAGCCCATAAGCAAGATGCAGGGTAAGATTTGTGTGTGTGTGATGCCAGTAGAACTATGTGAGGTGACTGTTTAATTAGGCTGGCTAATGGGCTGAATAATTATGTTACTTTTTTTGCCATCTGGACCTGGAGTTCCCAGAAACCTTCACCCTCGTGGTGCTGAACTAAGCAGTCAGGTGAGAGAATAACAAACCTTTGCAGGATTCTCCTGAGGGTACGTAGCTGAGATTAGAACAATCACATCTTCCTGCTGTCTTCTCAAAATGATTCTGATAGCAGTCGTGGCATCTGTGTTACACATGACCAGGTGCCGACATCTTTAAATTCACTATAAGAGGCCATTGAGCAGATGCTTTCCTCTAGAATGACCTGCTCATCACAGAGACGCTCACTGCTGGAGAAATCTGGGGTTCATTGTTTTGCCGAGAGGCATCATGGGTCATGGGTTAATCCTCATGCGCCTGACCCTGTAATCTTTTGGTCACCAGCCTAAACCTTTAACTGCTTCAGTGAAGTTTAGTCTTTGTAAATAACATGTATGAATCTGGAGTTAGTTTTTTAACATTTAAGTTAACACATTAACATATCTGTCATTTCATGTGCTGATTTTAATGAGATTGTGTTGCTTTTCTTTTTTTGCAACATGAAACTTTGACAACAACAAGAAACTTTCCTACCTTTTTGGGAGACCCTAAGCAAAACATTGTATAGATTCACCGTTAGCTTGTTTGTACCTCTCAAATGTATTACTTTTCATTTATGAACTGTACATAAGTCACCAATTTTTAATGAATAAAAGGAAACAAATTGCACATCAACAATTTTAGAAAAAAATATCCATGAAATTGCAAGTAATATCAGTAATCTTAAATGTACAGTAGATGATTTAAAAAACAGGTCTGTAAAAGTATGTCTGTGAAACATGAACCTCATCAGGAAAAATGTTCTGTACAAATAGGGTTTATGATCGCGAACTTTACAGTCATGTGATTCATGTGATTTGTTTACATTCAATTACATTTGAAATTAAATAAACAGAATGTACCTCAGATTACACTGGCATTTTAATCTAATCTAATCTTCAAGCATTCCTAGCATTCATTTATGTGTTTATTACTTGCACATTCTCCATAACAGATACTTGATAGCCAAATTTTTTTTGACATGTGCGGGAGGGCCCAGCTGCTGTATCACAACAGGCTGTTAAACTTCTGCTTAACTGGAACTTTTCTTGACCTGAAGTGCTCTCGTGCTGCTCCACTCATCTTTAAACTGTATGTGTATTGTTGGAGGACAGATTGCAAGAGGAGGGAGACCAAGAACCATGTCAGCACATAATCTCTCAAGTTATTAATGCTTCAAATTGCACAGGAGGGTATTAGCATGCAAAATATCGTAATCTCCAGAGCACAGCAGGATTATTTATTTGAGTTGAATGAATGGCTTTTAAATAACGTCAGAGGAAACAGAACATATGTTTCATTTCTGCTCTAGTGCTTAATGTATTCAGACTTTTAACAAACATTGTTTTCTCCAAAATCACACAATCCTTCAAATGAAAGGGGATATTACATAAATTAGAGGTGATTACCATGAAGCATCAAGAAAAAGAATAGAGAGATTTACCAAAGGTTTGGTATTTGCATCGAAAAGGTGAAATATTATATAAGAGTAGATACTGTAGTTGCATATATACTTTAAATAAAATGGTTTGTTAGGTAACGTTTGTGTGGCAGCATCAGATTAATTGATTTTATTGGATTTTGTGGCTTTTAATTGTGAAGTCTTTCAGGTAATGTTGTTGTTCTATGATAACTACAGAGGTTTTGAGCAGAAGTAAATCGCCTTTTTTCTCACAGTAATGTAAAAAGGTCTCAGTAAGCTATTGAGAAGGAAATGAGGATTTGCAGGGCAAAGTGTCAGTATAGTCACAGGTTTACGTGTGTTATATAAGACATTGCTTTATATGTATATATCAGAGAAGTGCAAAGTTTGGTTTTAAATAGATCTCATACTGCAGTGATGCTGCATGAACAGAGTACAGAATCATGTTCACCCCGTGTGATCTCTGAATCACATCTGACCTTTCTTACACTCCCCCAATGACTGACATCACTGCACATTCAGACCTGGGATTTGATCTATTCATATGTCCTCATTTGCACTTTCTTTCTGACATATAAATATATGAAAATATTACTGTATGAAACTGGAGAGATAGCACACACTGTACGAGGTTAACAGGAATGTGTAGAAGCTCACAATGGTGTTTTGATTCTTAAAGACACATTGAAATACAGCACACCGGACTGGAAATTCTGTAGAGCAGGACATGGTTTGATCCATCAAGATTTGATTAGCTGCTGGCAAACAAGGTTGTGATTTTATTACTTTTCTTTTATAAATTATCAGTCCACACAGACCACACAGTTTCCAGCATGATGCAATATGTAGCATTAGCATATATAGCATTTTACGCAAAAGCATAACCTTTCTGTTTTAGCAACAAAGTAAACTGTTTGTTGACAGAAACAAACTATTTAACTGGACTAACCTTGTCATTCAATTCGCTGTCATTAAAGTATCATTATAATATTTACACTCACTAATTAATTGCACTCGTGAGGATCTGTAACATATTTTGAAAATACTGGTAGGTCTTAATTACACCATCTATTTTGGGACAGGGAAAATGCGTTCAGTTTGACCAGAGGCAGAGATGAAATATATACCCGCCTCCGGTGATAAAATACTAACAACCTGAGGGGAAGACTCTTGTTCTCCCCCTGGCAACTCACACTGTATGTTTATATCCATGCACTTCAAAAGTCCAGAAGCAAAGGCCTATATTTAGCATTTGTTTGTGAACTCATTACATATGACATTATCAGCACAAACATCATAAGCAGTCTCTACCCATACACCACTCAGATCTGTTGTCTTCAGTTAGGCACCAGTTCTGGATATTTGATTTGCAGTTTAAGAAACAAAAAGCGCAGATTATCATTGCGTGTCTCTCTCAGTACACACGTCAGTCAGTGCAGCCCCTGATGTTTGACTGCTAAAAGTGTGACCCTCAGGAAAGAGCCCCGTCACCAGGGGACCGACAAGTGAAAACAGTTCTGCAGGCCGTGACTGAGCTGTGTGGTACCACATTCAGAGTTGTGCACTGAGCCCCCTTAAGACAAGATTAGGTCCAGAGCCTTCAGGGAGAAGCTGCAGGGTGTGACATGTCAAGCACATCTGAGCAGAACCGTTTATCTGGAGTAAGTCCAAACAGCAGTTAGACGATGACGATCCAGCTAAACCTGCTCACCTTACACACAGCACCTGTTAAACATGCTTTAGAATTAGAGCTGAGCATGATAACTATTAGTAACATTTAACATTTTCCCAAGCCTCAGTGACCTTGAGTGCATGTACGATTAGGTCATAGCTCTACATTAGTGTCTCTCTGTTAAACACAGCCGTTAAAATGCAATTTTAATGCAAGCTTTCAGCACAGGGCAAATGTATGCCGCATTCATCTGTAAAGCTGGTTCTGTTTCTCGCACTAACAGATGTAATCGAATCAGAGGCATTTTTTTCTCGTTATTGGCAAGGTTAATTTTAGATTTGCCATCACGAGGCCACACGTTAGATGTTGTGCTCAATTCTCAGATTGACTGAGAAGTGTAGCCATGCTTGAAATAAAATCTAAAAACATCTAAGAGTTATTTAAGACCCAATTCTGCTGTGTTGTCTGCCTTTGTTTTTTCATTCCTAAGGGGACGATTGCAACAAATTTGACATTTATGTTTGGATGTTTTTAAACACTTTCTCAAAAATCATATATATTTTTTGTCCTCAGATAAACTGCCTGTCTGAGGGCATCTGAGGAAATGATTTATCACTCAATAAATAATGAATAATACAGATCAGACTTGTTTTCTAACAGTATTATCAAATAATATTAGGGGACCTTGAAGACTGAAGACTGAATACATCACAATACAGAATATGTTAATTGAAGCATTAGAGGTTTGAGAAATTTGAGATTGTATACAGTATTGTATACAGTAACTCACAGGATCAACACATGAAAGGTTATGCTGATGTCAATGCAGCAGTGGGCTAAAGGATGTTTATACAGTATGTCTTATACAGTGTGTTTAAATGTTTTTATCTATTCTTCTGTGTTTAATCTGTCAAAGATGACAACATCACTGTCAACTGTCAATGGAAGACAAATCACAACATTTATCATTGATTCAAAATAATCCTTATACACAATTAATATACAACAAAATGTGAAGTCGCTTTTTTGAAATTCCATGTGTATTTACATTATGCATTTTGCAAATGTGTGTGTGTGTGTGTGTTCTCTGGGAATCAAATACATAACCTTTGCATTGCTAACACAATGCTCTACCAGCTGAGCTACAGAAACACTGTGTTCTAGCGCTTATTTCTTGTGTGTAGGATGTGTATCACTGTTGTAAAATAATGCAAGTAAATTTAAAAAAAAACAATGATTTTTAATTGAAATGGATGATTTTTATCAAAGATTTGGTCACAAATAAAACCCTGCAGTTATAAAATAGAAATTGTTATGGCAGGTTCCATTGTAATAAATGACTCATTGATCTGTTGGGTGGAGGTCGAGGTTCAGTGTGTGGTTTTCCTGGGGCAATAACTGGGGAACTGCTCAAGAAGAAATATGTTTTTCTAGAAGGGTTTGGTTTGTTGGTTTCAAATCATACAGATCAAGGCCCCCCTAAATTAGAACAATAATTGTGAATCGTATCCTGCTCAGTAATCAAATTCAGATCTTTTGCTGTACTTTAGCTATTGGATAAATGTGTCATGGACGATAAAACTACAGTGTTCATTCAGAGGAGAGTCAACTATATAATGTTATATCTACCTATACACACATATATATATATATATATCAGCTATATAATGAAGTTATTTTAACTTATAGGTTGGACTGTGTGGGCTTTCTCTGGGCAGTAACAATGTGAGTGTTAAGTAGTTTCTAACAGCCATGACTTTAAATAAACAAAAGAGAAACTGTCTTTAAACAAGCTGTTCAGAGAAGTTGTGTCAACTATCTCTTGTCCATTATCTTGCCTGGTCCCCCCAGTCTCTTTTAAATCAAGCTGAAATATTGTTTGAAAGAGTTTTTGTCCAGCTTTATTACACAGGTTTCTAATTTCTTCTGATGAGAAGGTAATTGCATATGTCTTGTTTATCCAGCATTAATTCATTAAAGCGTAGACAGAACATTCTGTGTGCATTAACAGTCTCTACAGCCTAACCTGAGTCACGTATTACCCAGCAGATATGAATCTGATTAAGCTTTCATTCTGGTTGCGCTTTGCCAGAAGCAAATTCATACGCCGTTAAATTTCACTCCACACACTCTGAGTATCAAGCTGCACTACTGGATGTTGACAGACCTCATGTTGTACACAACCGTGCGAAGCATTATTGAATTAAATGTGTTTTAAATTCACTCTTTGCTGCTAATTTTCAAAGGCTGTAGTTTATTAACCTTCCGCTGCAGCGTTGTCATAGCTTCTTAATAATGGCAAATCTGACAGATTCATTATCAGTCGCTTGAACCACGCGCTGGCCGAGCGACAAATTAAAACTGAGCTTCTCTCTTGGTGACATGCACATACACACCTGATTTGGTTCGTGTTGATCTTCCCTGAACTGTTAATAAGTTGTTTTGTGAGATCAGTTTTGTGTCCCGGTAAGTAACCATAATTGCAGGAGCAAGATTTCTCCCCATATATAATTAAATTTTCTAGGTATGTTACAATCACAACCTGTTTCTAAGTGCTGTACTTAAATTTAATAAAATTCTGAAATAAATAAATAATAAAACTGCCCGAGAAAATTTCAGTTGAAAATGGATTACATTTAGACTAATGCGGTTTACAGCTTTCATATCAAATTGAATAATTTTCTCTAAATTATAATAATGCATTTTAACACATCTGTCTGGAGGATAGGTTTATCATATAATACACACTGACATTTGACTGAGATTATGCTAATATGCTGACCAATGATACAACAGCACTTTATTTACCCAGTGATAATGAGGAGTGATCATTTTAATGACATTCAAGTGATCATCAAAATGATGAACTCTGAATGCAAATTTTGTCTGTTGACCGTAGGCAAGCCAAGCTGATATGTGATTCATCATTTTTGCATTCATCTGTAAATAAACATAGCATAGCAGTGTGTACTTCACTGGTAATGAGAAAGTACATATTCTTTTAAGAATGTAGTAAGACAGTTCACTCTTTAATGAAAGATGCTTCATGATACAATAGAAGAATCATTTCTGAACAATAAGAACCCTAGAAAACTGTCTAGGTAATCTATTATAATGAATGACTTTACTACTCTGGCAGCTTTTTTTAGCTGAAAAAGCTACAAGTAAAACATCACAAACTCCACCTTTGCAGCTAGCAAGAGGTTATTGGTAATATTAGCCAAAAAGGTACTCATGGATTCCCAGTTTGAAAATCCATCAGAATACACTTAGTGCTGTTTATTAGCTCATTAGCATATTATGATGCATGACACACTGATTGTTATTTTGGACAGATAGAATGCTGTTGTGCTGTGAGGTATTATAGACCTTCCTGACACTGTGTGTTTATCTCATGTCACAGTCTGCAAGTCCTCTCATGCAGTATTTGTTGTACTGTCTGTATAACAGTCGATATCCTTATGAGAGCATGCATGCTGAAGTATACATGAAGTATCAGCATTCTTACACGTTCATCCTCTGTTCTGTACTCACATCATGTACTCGCTGCCATGAATTTTGTGTCATGTGATCAGAGTATGTTTTAAAGGTTTTTTCTTCATGTTTATAATAAATTCTGTAGCTTTGCATCCATAGGGTAAGAGGGTTGCGTAAAGTGATCATTAATTCATTCGTTCATTTATTAATTCATTTATTCATTCATTCATTTGCTGTGAATGCAGCTGTGATTACTCTCTCTGCCACCAAACAGAACTGCATAAATAATGACCTCTTTCTAAGCAGATTACCCCAAACTCTTCCCCATGGAAGTCAGGTATTCTGTCCCTAAACATACGCTGCTGGTGGAGGCAGTGTTGTTGTGTCAGGCTGGTTTAGATGCTTAAACAAAAGTTTTGATAGCACCACAGAGCTTGAGTATTTATACTTTGCATATAGAAGTCTGTGCATATTCAGCTGGGATAATATAATAACTAAAAATCGCACACATTAGCCTTGACCATAATTTTAGACCTCTTTTATTGATACACTTTAAAAAGGAGCAGTTTAATGATACAAACACTAATTACCATTGTGTCTCTGTGCTCATACAGAAGAGCCTATTGGTCATTGATCTATTGCTAATGCAAAGGTTGTCAGTTTTAATGCATTTAAAAGGCTTTATAAACTAAAGAGTTATTAAAATCCTGCTGCTGTCCCATCAATAATTTGCTCTTCAGAGAGGAGCTTAACCTCACATTGACTGGAGGATAGTGCACACAGTTAGTGTGTCGTTGATTAAGGAGGCGTGTTGTATGTGTTCTACTAAGTCAGCACAGAACAACATAATTGTTATAAAATAATATATTATCTTAACTAGATTTTGAGCCCATTTTAAATTAAGCGATGAGAAGCTGTGTCATGTTGTGTTTAATCACTATTAGTCACAAAACACAGAAAAGTGTTGTGAAAAGCTTAAGTGATTAATTGCTTTTAAAAGCATTTACATAATAAACAAAAATATTAAGGAGAAAATGTAAAACATGATCGTATCTCTAGAGGGGCCTGTAGCTCAGCTGGTAAAAGGTTTTGGGTTCGAGGCCCAGGGAACACGTGCTGACAAAATATATTACTTGAATGTACTATAAGTCGCTTTGGATAGAAGTGTCTGCCAAATGCATTAAATGTAAAATGGATATAGTCCATGGCACACAAACAATAATGGAACATAGCAGAATAGCTAAAATGGATAACTCTGATCTTAGAATCTGACCGGTCAGCACAAACTCTTACTAACTCACCCATTTTAATTTACTAGCATCTTGAAAGCTTGATCATTTACATATTTTGCTTGTGTGTTGAATTTCACTCAATGCTTCATTAATATGGCTCAGTGTTCTTTCATCAGACGGCATGTGTATAAACTCAAATGAATTGCATAGCGATGCTTGATTGCCTAAATTGAGACAGTAATAGCCTTGAGATAGCCCTCACCTGATCCTCTAGCTGATAATCAGCGCTTCAGTGATAACACACACACACACACACACACGCTCTCCGCTTGAATAGATGGACACTCTCTATCCCCGCAGGGACAGGTAAATCAACCCCAAAGCCGTGATATGAGAAGCCCTGGATATCTGAACCAGCATATGTAAATGACAGCTATTTTTAGACTGCTGAGTGCTCACACACACTAATTCAGACCTGAAATGTGTTTGTGCATGTGCATGTGCGTGACATGAAAAGCAGGAAGTCTGCGTCTGCGTGCAGTGCCAGTTTGGCTAAACAGATATCATTGACGTGCAATCCTTTTAAAAGCTACTGAAGTAAAACAACACAGAGATTGCTCACAGATCTTTGCTGCCCTCTTCGCCACAGAGTGTGTTCTCTCTGTCAGCTGTTTACTCGTTCAGTGCACAAGAATGGCAGTTTCTGTTTCTCGTACCCCCCCACACACACCCTCTGTTTGGGGTCTCTGTATTTTCTCATTGAGATGAAGTATCTGTGTAAATACGCCAGACAAATGAACTATCACACTCACACACCTGCATGTCATTGAAGTGGACTGATAAAGCATGCATGCTCTTAGGCTCTTCTGAACGGAGGAATGAGTGACTGTAACAGGGTTACTCCTCTATGGCACCATTGAGACTGTGGTGATGCTCTGACAATCTCCACACCAGATCCAGCAGGGAAATTTCACCCTGTCTGTATTGTTTTATCAGTGTCGGCTTTAGATCTAAATTGAGATCTTTTATATTTACATGAGGAGTATAGAGCACCTTTCTGGTTTGGATAAAACTATTTGAAATCTTTTGATCTCCCTTATACCCTTCCAGGTCCCACACGTTGGAACAAAAAGAAAAATAGATTTTTGGAGACTGCATCACTGTGAAATGGTGCTCATTTAATGATGTTCCCTCATTCATTGCTCCCATTATGGATAACATTGTTCCAAATTAGACTGTGTCTCTGGATCTGGGCGTCACGGGCAGCTTGGAACTTCACGCTCAGCTCTAGTCATTTGGGACCATCGAGGCAGATGGGCTCTGGGGCTGCCTGGGTGTCCAGTCTGACAAATGAGCAGATCTGTTACTAGAGAAAAAATAAGAGACACAAATGAGTCAATATATAGTAAGACTACAAGACAGGTTAGTCAGTTAATCATTTACTGGCAATTAACAATTTGTTTCACCAGTTATCTTGGTAGAAAACATTGTTTAATAGTAAAAGAGCCAATAAAAGTCATCCTGATGGGTTTCTCCTGTACTCATGAGGGCGCTATAACACATAACCCACTGCTGCTCCACAGTCTGTTATAGAGAGAGTGACAAACAAGATGCTTAGAAATACAATTAATAATACAAATCCTATAAATCTACAACTATTAATGTAACAGTACAAATACTGTAAATCAACAATAAATAATGATCAGCGATTGGTTAGAATTAGAATTGGATGAATTAGCCATCTCAGTCTTAAACGTTTGGACTCCACAGTGAAAGACAAAGAAATCAGTTTAAAATGACAGGAAGTGTGAAATCACAAGAGTAGCAGAAGAATAAAAGCCTCCATTTGCTTTCTGTTTGATGTTGTTGATGTTTGGGAGAAACAATTGGGATTTACAGAGATCTAATTTTTGAGTTTTCTTTCCTGTGGGTGAACAGAATGATTTAGACTTTTGTTTGATTTTATTGTCATTGATCTTAGCACAAGATGTTGCTTTAACCTTGGCACGTACGCTTTCCAGCACAGACACAAACATGTCGTAAGCTAGACTTTACTGCCTGTCTTTTTCCATTAAGGTGTATATTTTATTATACATAAGCTCCTCTATGGTCATATTTTGAAGTCCTATCTTGTAACAGCAGAGTAATGTAGCCCGGCCACATGACATATTTCCCTGGGCTCAGATGTGTTTGGAGAACTAAAGAGTCTGCCTCCATCTCTTCATCTGTCAGACTGAGCTGGTCTCACTTACTGTGGTCAGCATCACAGTTTCCACACATTACCTTGTTATGTCATTTCCCTACAGAACGCAGAGAGAACAGAGATGCTAGCTTAAAAATGCAGAACTCAGAATTAGTTCACAGAAAATGGGTTTTGTAAGTGGAAAAACAACAACGGTTGTTAGGGCTTTTATAGAAACCTTCTCTGTAAGGTGTGAGCTTGCTGTAAATTACTGATCATATCAAGTTTGGTTACTTGTCATTTAACTTTTTTACATCATTTCCTTTCACTTCTTTCCTTTGTTACACTGTTCCTACGTTGTCAAGCAACTTTTTGTAAAAATTTGCCAGGATAATGGATGTGTAATTAAGCAGTAAAATGACCCTTTGTGAAGCTCTGAGCATCATGATTACATGTCAGAAGAGGTTCATTGTTACCCAGACAAATTACAAGTTCTGATTAGCACTCAGTGAACAGTTCTCTCTTTCTTTCTCTCTTTCTTTCTTTCTGTCTTTCTTTTTCTTTCTGTCTTTCTCTCTTTCTTTCTTTCTTTCTTTCTCTCTTTCTTTCTAGCATTGTTTGTGAAGCATATAAATACACAGCTAAAGTTTAGGGCTGTTCTTATGTACGACTCAATGTGAAGCAACAATATAATAAAAGATCTGAATACTCTTCAAATCTTTGTCTAGTGTCTCTGGAGATTACTACCATTATTACAAACATAACAAAACAAAAGTCAGGAAAGATGACTTTACAGCCTTTCATGTAGCAAATGGTATGTTTCAGCAGGACAGGATTTCATATTTCTGTAATCCAGAAAGAAAAATCCAAGTTACATCCACAAGCGATACTCTGTGATGTGCACCATAAACTGATGTTGTTCTGATTCCAATATTAGGAAAATACACAGATGGATCCATCCCTCAAATGGAAAGCCATGCTCTGCTGCGTCTCTCAGATGAGGTTATTAGGCCTCCACACACACACACACACACACACTCACACACACTCACACACACACTGGTATGTGTGCTGCTCTCATAATCAGCAGTGAGGCTGATGGAGATAAAGTGTTTATTAATAACTGATATGGGCTGAACGAGGATGACACGCAGTATTATTCATCACTACGGTATATTTTAATGTTCATCCGTGTGGGAGTCTTATATCATGCCCACAGATAAATGCTTTCACAGGAAATTTGTATTGCTCAGAGGTTTTGCTCTTATACAGCTCGTAATGGAGTTCTCAGTTATGTTTCATTTACGTTTGGACATGGATGTTCCTCTGTAAATTCCTGAGGTGAAATTTAAGACGGAATTGAGACAAATAAGTCAATTGTTGAAATACAGTAAAAGTACAAAGCTATAGCAATAAATGGATTATTTTGGGGAAATTTGATGAGAGATATCTGTGGCTGTTGATAAACAAAAGAGCTAAAGACGGTTTACTGGAGTCAAGAGATCTCACTTGTGTTTCAATAGACTGAAACAACTAGATGTGATCAAGTTAAAACTCTCATACATGTTTCTATAGTGACAGTCACCTGCAGTGGACTGTATGATTTGGCAGAGGAATGCAGGATTTAATGCTGCTCATTAACAGACAGGGTTTGAGTTTGACAAACTGCTCGAAATGTTCCTGCTAAGTAAACTATTATTTGGATGCCTCTGGCATTTTCTTATATTTTTTGTTTTTTGCATTTGCCTAGTCTTTCCACTACCATACATCAACCGATAGCTTAACAATAAATTAGCCTAACAAACAGAATGTGAAATGCATTCTGATGAATGTACACAGAAATCTCAACCATGAGAAACAATTTACAAGCCCAGAAAACACGAAGCAAACGTATTGTTATGGCAACGACAGCAAATGAACCAAAGACATCAGCCAGTGGAGTGAGACTCGTTCAGAATGATTTCTGAGGCCCATTGAGTCTCGACAGAACCCACGTAACCTGTCAGTATTAAGACTAACAAAACATTTAAACGCAATATCTGCAACTTGTGCAGCATGCAATTTTTTGTATACAGTAAAAGTAATTTCAATATATATTAATGCAGGCGAAGACTTTTAGCAATATTTGTTTTACACGTGGCAGTGAATCACCTTCCTGTTGGACAGTCGTAGGCAGTACACCTGTGCACAAGCTAATATGAAATTACTGTTTATTATCACAATGTAACTTTCCATTTCAATGATGTAAGTTAGCTGTAGGCTAAAGTGATTTTAATATTGCTCACTCATGTATACTTGCAAAAGCGAATAAACCTGATTTCACATTATCCTTAAACACACTTTAAAAGATATAACTCTGATCCTTGGATTCAATTGCCCTCCAGTTGCATTCTTACCAATTTACTGAGGCTGTAACTCTGTGTTTCTAAATGTGATTTGGTTTATTAGGTTCATTGCCAGATCCACTGTGCCAGTCTGAGCTTCCTGTAAACTTTTCATTTTTAACACTGTAGTTTTAGAGGAAAAACTTTTCTATGTGTGTCAGGAGCAGAGTTGAGAGGGTTTCTGTGTTCCCGATTACCAATTACTTTGTAAGATCAGTAATGTAGTTTAAATACCACAGTATAAAAGTAACATCATCTGATAATTTAGTTTTGCCAACAAAACCATGTTATTATTTCACCTAAAAACAAATCCAATATAAAAAAAATAATGTTTATTATTAAACATTATTTTTTTCAAGCAGAAATCTGCCTAAAATAAAGTGAGACCAAATGTATGTGGATGA
>JAZGTJ010007275.1:0-23181 GCA_036877575.1 Botia almorhae
CCAACATTAATGAACAAAGAGCAATACATTTGTTACAGTATTTATTAAACTTTGATAACATTAGTTAATAAAAAAGGGACAAAATTGAGCAGAGTAAAAGTTTCACAAAAACTATTTTATTAAAGAATTACCGCACAGCAAAACAGTAACACTGTCACATCAGTTGCATGCAAAGAAAATGTGCCACCCATGCTATCTATCCCTGTCTTTAATTCTCCTGAGACATGTAGCCAATTCGTGCTCTGGGGCCCCAATAGCCTTGATTCAAGTAGAGACAGCTAGAAACTGGTGCTTTGTGTGTGAAAGGACAAGGGACCTCGAGACAAGCCCAGTATTGTTGCTGATATGAGTGTCCTTATGTCGTTCCAGTGAGGTTTGTTTTCGCATGTGATGCACCTTTGTGCATCCGTTTACAATATCGGTCTATGTATGTGCGTTGATCAATGAATATATGTGAATGCAAAATTAAAATCTGCTCATCATATACATGTTAATATACTAACCAACATTAATGAACAATACATTTGTTACAGTATTTATTAAACTTTGATATCATCTCTTGTTCAAATTAAAAATATTAGCTGATAAAACTTTGGTTTTTAATTAGTAAATGTATTAGTAAATATCGAAAATGGTATTGAATATCGATATTTTTCAAGGTATCGTATCAAAGTTAGAAATTGCAGTATGGTGATAACACTACACTTTAGATAATTTTGTTACCCAATGCAATGATGTTCATTAACCTTGTGCCCCTAATAACCAAAATCTTTTCGGGAACACTGTATATGCTCAAAAAATCTACAACAATGTTTATCATATTCACACTTTATTTTTTAAATCTCTCCATAACAATAGTCTGTACAATGTTGTTTATCCATTTTCACTTTAGCTGATAATACACAATATTAATACAGGCTGACATGACTCCTCAAGAGTGCATATATCCAGAGAAACAAATACCACAGATATAAAGGAAACATAGTCACTGTCAGATGTGAGCAGACGTAAAGCAGATACAAATATTCACACGTGCATTATGCTGTCACAGAAAAGCAGTACAGATGAGACCTACATATCAGATGAGATACATACACAGAGTGCACTGGAACATAGTGGCAGCTCTAGAACCACAAGATAAAAATATCTGCTACACATCCGCTATCTGTCTCTAGTCCATAAATGGTTCCTGTCATGTTGCATCAAGCTTGTTCTAGGTTTATTTTCTTCTTATTTCTTTAGTTAAGTTCACTCAGATGTTAGATCTGAACATCTCACTGGATACAGTCCATGACGTGAATCTGCAGAGTGTCCATGTCTGGAGCTTTATACATACATTTGGGGCAGCGAAAGTCAGGTAGCTCATCTTGAGCATCTTCTCGTCTGCGTGCAGATGGAGGTTGGGCTGGATTGAACATGGCTGCTCCTGCAAAAGGTGCTTCAAAAATAGCGATTTTAAATCAAACAGAAGAATTACCATAATGCATTAAGGAAAATTATAATAATATGCCATGTCGCAAATTGGATCAGGGCAGCCTGAATTAAATGCACCAGCTTGTGGAAAACTTAAAGTTGTGTTTTAATTCGCCATGTGCACAGTTTTCGATAAGCCAGCTTGGTTGTTTCTGGTGAATTAGCATTTGTAAAGATGCCGCTGTCTTTTACATCTCATTTAACAAACAATATTCTTATTCAAGGGTGTTGCAATATATTGGTATTGTCAATAACCGTGATATTAATAACCATGTTGTTGCTGTTAATACCGTATATGTTAATACTACACAAATGAAAATATTGTAAATAATTCAGTGCGTCTGTTTGACACTTCAATACAGTAGGTGGTGCTGTTGCACTCATTTAATATTTTGCCTTAAGAGCCACGATGTTTACAAACTATCTCTCTCTGCCTCCCTACACCCATATTGAGTGATTCATTGGTCAAAAAAGAGAAAACACTAAATAAACAAAATTAGATAAAATTAGACAAGATAAACCATAACATTTTTAAAATTTCAGTATATACTGTTGATAGATTCCTCTGGCCATGATAACAGTGTAATGGAAATCTGATACCATGATGGCCCTGTTTTGATTATAAACAAAAGTAATACACTAGTAATACACTGATGCTGTTAAAGCAACCTCAGAACATTGAAAATACCACCACACCAAGTGACAAGTTTTCCAGCTGACTTGTATTATTGCTGTCTTTGTGCTAAAGAACGTTCCATGCATACAGCGAATTCACACAGACTTTGAATGAATTTGAATGAAGTGTGTTTACCAGCTGAAGGTGGTAGGTGTGGTCGTGGCCTGTAGTCCTCCAAGTGTCTCTGTTGCATCTCCTCCATGCGAGCTCTATGAATAAACAACACACACGTAACTACATTAATGTTAACCATTCATTAATTGAAAAACATCAGATAAAAATTACAACCAGAATGTACTACCAGAAGTAGCAAAGCTTCCTTCTGATCTAAAATTACTTCCGTCATCTGTCTTGCAACAGAGATTATGAGTAGTTTAAAGGGTAGGAGTTTCACACAGCAGAAACATGACTAGTATAACATTGTGGTTTTACACTCTATATTCATACCGTGAGGTTCCCTCCTGCTTGAGTCTGTCTATTTCAGCCAGTGTTTTATTTAGTTGTTCCTGCAGCTCCTCCTTCTTCTGATTCAGTTTTTCTCTGGCTTCCCTTTCAGCCAGGAAGTCCATCTTATAGATCTCTGCCTGCATAAAGACACAGTGTATTTGTGTGGGTAAATGTCCCATGCATGCTAAATGAGGTTTTTGAATGATGGGTTAGTGACACTTTGCATAAACAGGGTACAAATTTTATACTGATGCATTTGGCAGATGCTTTAATCTAAAGTGACCTACAGTGCTTTTAATGTCCTACAGGTAAGATTCCCTTTGCTTTTGTCAAAGCCATCCTCTACCAGTTGACTTACAAGACCTAAATAGTGTATGATCTTTCTGTGATATATAGATATTTAAATGCATTGATGCATTTTTGATAAACAAGCTAGCTCCTACTAATGATATCTTAATTAAAAGTTAATTCTGCAACCCTGTTACGAAAATTCTTTTATTTAATTAGCTTTCATTTATTACATAGCTTAGAATTTTAAACTGTCCCAAAGTTTGAACACAAGGATGCAAAAATTGCATACAATAAATTAAAACGTTTCCAATTTGTCAATTGGAAACAATTTTCCCCAAAATTGCCAAAACTCCAATGTTGAGCCCTATTTGTTGAAAGTACTGATTTCCATATTTTTCAGGCTGAACGTATTGTACAAGTAAAGATGCGAGTGTTTCGGTGTGTTCACCTGAGCAGTCAGCACTGGTATCGTCTCTAATGTAGCTCTCAGCTGCTCAGTATCTTCTTTCAGTTTATCGATAAGACCTTGTTTTAGTGCCAGAGCATTTTCAGCCTCTGCTAACCTGTTAGCTAGAGTATCCACCTCTCCGCTCTGCAATGAAAACACCCACACACTTTCCATCAACATACATACACTCACAAACAAATCGTTGACCTATTTGGAAAGCTGCTTACCACAAAATGAAACAGTTTCTAATTTTCTTGCATTTTAGTTTTTGACAAACAGAAACCAGAATTACAAGTTTCATAAACAACCACTTAACAAATTAAACAAGCAGCTACCCGGTGATTGGCTTGCTGTTCACTTTTCAGTTTGTTGTTGAAGTCTTGAAACAGGCATGTGTATGCGTGCTGGAGCTGCGCCAGCTTCCTCCTAGACGAGGAGGATAGCAGGACTTGTTGGTAACTATTACAATTGTAACAAAGAAGAAAAGGAAGTTGCCTTGGGTGTGGTCTCCATTCAGAAGAACTAACCTCTCCTCCACTATGACAAGCCTCTCGTTCTTCAGTGCGGTTTCTAGGTTCTGATTCTGCAGTAGAAGATTGTCCACTGTCACACTGTTCTGCTTCTTCAGCTGTTCCATTTCTCTCTCTAAAATCTGCAGCCGCTCCGTCTTCTTACCCAGCCTGGTAAGCATATATAAACATATATATACATATAACATATATAAACATATATTTGATATGCCACCTGTTCCCCTAATGCACATGCACAAGGATGAAGAGATTCACTCACTTATCCTCTAAAAGTCGTTTCTCTGCTTCGCTCTTCTCCAGCCAGTTTTGTCGTTCGTTCAGCTCACCAAGAAGGGACGTGACTTGAGCTTTCAGAGCTTCAATGTCCTTTGTCAGCTACAAATAAAAAAACCCTGATCACTCATCTAATTCTAATTCTTCTAACAACTGCTGCCATTACTTGACATTTAGACGAAAACAGCATTTGTTGGATGTAACAAATGCTTTGTTTCAAAATCTAGTCAGCTGCCTACATACTAAACAATACTTCAAGGCATCACAGGTACATTATGCTCCTGATGCGGAAGGATAAGCAGCAAAATAATGCTGACTTACAAATATATATTTCCAAAATGCATTGAAACAATTTAAGTGGAACGATATATCAAAGATATATAGTGAAAGCTGATAAATGTGAATTGTAAAAATATGTCATCTAATAATGAATGTACCAGTTACTCTTAAAAAAACTCAATGTATTTTTAATGTATTGTATTATATTAGCCACATGCTGATGCTAAATTAACATGGTAAGCACTACTTGTATGGTGTATGTGACAGATTATTAGACTTGGTACATATGTACAGCATTTCAAATCATTCTTCTACGAGGTTTCAGAAGATAGCTTCTGTATAGGCAGTAGACAGCGCATTAACTGTTGAAAGAGTTCAAGATTGTATCTGTGCTTGTTTACCTGAACACAGTCCTTCTCCTTCTGTTTGAGAAGAACCTCATTTCTGTCCCTCTGCACAGAGTTTTTCTGAAGACAATCCAGCTTCTCCTGGAGCTCTCTGTACCTACACCACACCAAAACACCAACACTTAACTCCACACTTCACTCTACTTCACATCGGAGCAGTCCAAACATCATGCTTTCAACACCAATGAGGGGATAGACGTTCATGCACATACAGTGACTGTACGGTTCCCCTCACCTGCCTTGTGTAGCTTGAAGCTGCTCTGTTAGTTTAGCCAAGGGGGAGCTAAGCAGACACATGGGTTAAGGTATTGAGAGGGAGCCAAAAAAAATAATAATCGCAAACTATTCACATTAAATAAAAGAAGCAGAGCACTGCAATCCCTGAGGTTTTATTACAGTACAACCCAAGCAAGCAGAGTTGAGTATGTGTAACTAGGTTTCGTCTTCATTATCAGGCCAATTTAAAATCTGTAAGAAAGACCAGGAGTCAACTGAACATCTGCAAGTACCTTTCTACAGGAACAGTGAGAGCACTTGTCTGCTGGACTGATTCCTCAGTAATGCCGCCATTCTGATAAGGAGAATTAATCAGACGTTATTTCAAGTAAACTTCACTGCAATGAACCAGACTCTGGATAACTGTATATACAGTGCATCTCATTTTGGCTATTGTAAACTATGGGATGACTTCAGAAGACTTGGAATATATTGCACTAGTCAGCTTAAAAAGTATTTGTTGTCATTTAGGACCAGCCCCTGTTGCCAGTGTGTTTTAATGAAAACAATGATGATTAACCCTTTCAAGCCCTACACTTAAATGCATCAGCATCTGTTATGTATAGTTATTGCACTAAAAGAATAGAAACTATGGTTACCTGAGTGAGCTTGGAACGTAGCTGCTCCACAGTGGTGAGAAGATTTTCTCTTTCTTTCTCATTCTCTGCTTTCTCCTTCTCTAGCTCCTCATTTCTCCTCCTCAGCGCTTTCATACTTTCCTCCAGCTTCTCTTTGTGGCCCTTCAGCAGTTTCAGAAATTCATTTGAGCCCTCAGCAGGCTGAAGGGTAGAGATGAAGATTAACCCTTAACCTGTTCAGTAAACTATGATCTTTAGACGTGTTTGATCGGTTTAAATTCACTGGATTTAAAGAATTACAAGCACAGCATATTGCATAATTTATGGATTACTGCTAAATGTGTTATTACTTTAACATATCATGAGGTTAGAGACATTATTGCAAGAGAAATGTTAATAGTACATTACCAAACTTTGAGGCATTGCGTGTCTGTCAGTTTCTCCTTCAGCTCGTTCGATCACAGCAGCTTCATTTAATACCTATGGCGTGACATCACATGGGGCGTTAACTTTGATTTTAATTAAGCAACATTGATGAATAAATATTTTCAAAACTGTGTAAAACCAATAAATGGCCACAATAGGAAACCTACTTCTGGTGAGTCCATGAGGACATTCTTCTCTGTATTGATGCACTTTTGTTCTTGGTCCTGACCTTGACTTGAAGTATCTTTAGAGGTGTCATCGGCTGGACTTCCTGTTTGACTGATGCTGTTGTTGAGCTGTCCCAGTAAGCTCAGGTTCTCCTGTGCCAGTCTCTGCACTAAGGCTCTGGCTTCACTAAATCTACAGCTCAGAAACTCTCGTTCCTCTCTTGACCTCCTCTGCCATCCCTCCATCTCCTCACATCTTTCTTTGAGGGCATCATTGCTTCGCTTAAGTGCCTCTGTGGAACATTGAAAGTTTTGGTAATGCATAATGTTCAACAGATTAAAGTTATAGACCGTCACTGGGCCCTAAAATTTCATGTGCATTGGATATACATTAACTGAGGATCAAACTGTGATTTGACTGAGAAGTTTTACGAGCTTTTTGAGACTTCAAAACCTGATCTAAATCGAGTTTTGTTTTTGTTCTGTTTGTGCAACTCTCACTTCGTGAGAGAGACCATTGGTCACATCCGTTTTCAATTAACTCTTGATGTCATTTGGGGAAACCAGTCACAAAACTTTTTAAAACCACATTACAACCAGTTTACACCTTGTATTAAATCTGTTCATTCGAAAACAGATTTACTTAATACCACTCTCTTACTCTCACCTCGTAGCTGGTGATTGTCCGTCAGAAGTCTAAGGACTACTTCATTGCCCGCTAATTCTGGAGGGACCTTCAGAGATCCTTGTGAACTGGCCATCAGTGATCCCTGACCTCCGCCTCCCACAGCCTCCTCTCCAGTCAACTCCCACTGCAAAGTGCAACCACTTGATGGCTGTGGCTGGACCATGACTCTGACAGAGACAACAGACAACAATAAACACTCAGAGTTCTTTTATTAAATACACAATAGTGCTGCACTTGTTCACGTTAACAGTTGTAATGGACAACACATTTTACCGTTATAAAAATATCTTCAAACGAATTCACATCCATTCCCCCATTCTGAAAGTATAATAGATACATTCCGGTTTCGCTTGCACCTTTATTTTACAATACCTGAAGGGGGCAATTCGCTGACACTGCTGCCCTTAACAAACATTGAGGCTAAAATATCGATTCCAAATCATATTCATGTCAACAAAAACAGATACAACCGCATGATCTGTCTGCCATTTCACTCAGTTTTCAATGCGGCGTAAACAAAGACAATTCAAAAAGTGTTAACAGTAGGCCAGTATTTCGTTCTTATGATAATATTTATTTAAAGAAAAACTCATCGCATCCTCTAATAAGGCGAGAGGTTAAAGTTTTGTTTACTGGTTCCTGACAGGGTTCAGCTAACGACACAACTAGCAATACCTCAAAACACAAAAAAACACCAAAGTAACACGATTTAAATGGTTCAGACACACATACCTTCTGTAATACACAGGTCGTGTGCTGTAATATGATGGCAAATATTACCTTATTTAACACGTTAACAGCGATCAACGCTCTGCGCTAAAACAGACCCGCTGTGAGCCAGCCAGTTCCAGTGACTTCTATAAGCAAACACGGCCCCGTTTAGAGTCCACCGCAGGCGCTCGGCTCGGCCAGCATCTTCCGCCTTACCGGGCAGGAAATTCACAATCGAGGTAAACAACGTAAATTAGGTAAAAGTGTCCACAGAAACTCAGACAGCTACAGACTGTCGAGGAATTCCCCTGCGCTACTTCCGCGCTTCAACGCACTGTGCGCTGTTTCCGGGTAGAGGAATTATGGGAACACATATGACTGTCAACAGAACTTTGTTTTTGTTTCTTCTTTTAAGTGGATTTTTTCTTTTCTTATGTATTTCATTTTATATTTGTTGTATGCACCCGATCCTTTTGTTCTAACGCAAATATATGTTGTTTTTGCATGTAGTTTGTACATAACAAATTGCTTAATTTAATAAATTGATAAAGTTTTTGTTTCCACGTTTCATCAATAAAGAGACTAGTATGGAATGGAAAGGTGGTGCTTTGAGATACGTCACCACTCTCTCATGCTGCAACGTGAACATTTTAAGAGAATGTAGAATTTAGGTATTTATGACCAAGCATCTGATAAACATGTTGAATTTTTTTTGTTTTATTAAATAAGATACATAGTACATTTTGTTGTTATTATTTGATAAAAGTGCTTCTAAATACATAGAAGCATGCTTGCTGTCTGTGAATGTTTATTTCGAATGCAGATCCCAGTA
Source organism: Botia almorhae (assembly GCA_036877575.1). Taxonomy (NCBI): domain Eukaryota; kingdom Metazoa; phylum Chordata; class Actinopteri; order Cypriniformes; family Botiidae; genus Botia; species Botia almorhae. The sequence continues at coordinate 8,503 of JAZGTJ010007275.1, forward strand.
TAGGGTATTTATCAAAACAGAGAAATCTGGCTTATTAGATATTACATGGCATTTGTTTGTTATATCAAACAGCAGAAAAAACATATATAAACATATAAAATAAAATATTATTATTATCTTTGTTATTAAATAATATAAAGAACAATACTTTCTGACATGCAGAATGTGTTACATTAAGATAATTCAAATAAAGGCATTAAATAAAAATGTAATAACATGTAATCTTTTTCTTTAAATGTCTTCTAGTGATTTGAACACTCTCTTTGGTATATCTCTTTTGTCGAAGTACCAAGAAATTCTGTTTAAAAATTCTAGAGATAAATATTTTGTTTTGTTTTTTACAGTGAACTTTGAAAGCAGTTTGGCTAGCTTCCTCAGATTCTTTCGTCATTGTTGTACTTGATCACTCTTTAGAGAACAGCACATGTATTCCACTACAACAGCGGGCTGCAGACATGCAGAATGGAGCAATGAATATATTGACCACACTCATCCAAAGTGATCTTACACAAGGCAAACATGTGTGGAACACCTGGATGCATGGCATCACGCACCTATGACAAGAAACAGAGATGAGAGCACAACAGATAAGCTTGATAAGTAATTTGTGTTATTACTTGTTGTTGTGTTATTACTTGTACTTGTTGAACTGTTAAAATGAACTTACCAGATATGCAGACAGGCCAGAAGGGCGAAGAGACAGCCACAGAGGCAGGAGATTGGAACAGCACACAACGCTGACAGACAGCGGTAGCCCCACAGTCGCATTGCCTCAAAAGCAATACCACTGTAAATCCACACACGGTCATAGCTGTGTGTGGAGGCAGGCTCTGCCAAAACATCGCTGAACTCTACCTGGTGTCACAATGAAAGGAAGATTACATAAATAGTACCCAAAACTTGCCTGGTGATTTAGACTGGTTAGTATTTGTTTGTGAACTTTGATAGACACACAGGGCATTTAAAGTAGGCCCTATTTTTTAAGCATGTATGCTCTCTAGAGACTGAACTATAACTTTGGCGTGGCAAGCATCATTCTGAACCAGTTTAGCTACATAACATTATTTTTTAATCGTTGATTATGCTTGTCATTTTCATTTATAAAACACCCAGGTGCTGTCCTCAATATGCAGAACCCTTCTGTTGCATCAAGTACAAAACAGCAATGAACTGCTCTTACCTTCAAATGTTTGTTGACACCACATGGATCTCTGATGTCAATATGAATGAGCGACGGCTGGGGAGTGATGGAGGGGGTGGAGCTAAACTGTGGTGGTGGAGGTGGAGAAGGGTGGATTTTATTCACCTCATAGTCATCTTCATCATCTTCATCGTCATCAATCTTACACTCCACCAAATACTCATCTGACATCATATTGACTGAAGATATGATCATACACATAATTGTGTTTGAGTGCAATTATTTCACATTTCACAAGAAACATTCTTAAATTAAATGGCTTAATTTATTATTATTATCATCATTATTGTTATTATTTGAGTTATACAGACCTTGTGTCACAGAGGCAGACAAGACACACCCTGACAACTGTATACTTGCATGCTATCTTTACCCTTGCTAGAAACAGTAATACTGCATGCTTGCCATATATGGTTTAAATAATACTCAAAAGATGAAAAAGTATTGTGTGGATGTAGAAATCAATTCAATGAGTAAATCAATTGGAGTAAAAACATATTTATATTTAAGTGATATTCAAGTAATTAAAATAATATGCACGATTGAAAGACTACATCTCAACAACAGTATGAGGTATATTCAGTATTACTCCCTTTAGGAATACCCAGAAATACTATGTACAGTATTACTCCCTTTAGGAATACTCATACATATTATGTACAGTATTACTCCCATTAGGAACACTCATACATACTATGTACAATATTACTCCCATTAGGAACACTCAGAAATACTATGAATATTCTTACTTACCACTATTCAATAGTCCTGGTCCAAAAATGCCTTGTGAGGGTATTCCTGTGCCGGTCAGCAAAGTAGACTGTAAATTAAGTGATACGTTTTGACTATTATGATTGATATGCTAGACAGACTTAACACTTTGCCCATGCAGTCCGAATAACCTGTTTCTCCCTCCACATTTAACTAACTTGTGTCTCCCTCCAAATGTAGCCAATGTAAATTAGATGTTCTGCCCTGTGTGGCCTATACCAAACTATTATTGGTCAGCAGAAAGCATAGTGGGGAGCACGAAGGTGTGACATCACTCTCTTTGGCCTGTCTTCTGTATCATAGTCTAGTGTGTGGATGTGTCTGTACTCAGTAAAGAATTAGTTGGCTGAGTGTGGAGTTATTTTGGGTAGAGGAATGGAGAGGGGCACCACTGATCAGGTTACTGGACCGGCTAACCCTCTTTACACTCACATATCAGCTTATATTTAAGTTATTCACTTATTTCAAGTTGATAGGAAACATGCAATGGGCCTCAGAATGATTTGTGGTCTTTACATTTAAAAATATATGAATGACATTGAATTACATAACATATTAATCCAAATGGTTTTTATTTACTAAACGGTATTTATTTACTATAAGGTCTAACTGTTAGAGTCTAACAGGAAGTCCACAGTAAAACAGTTCCCATAAACTGTAGTCACATTTAGTGTAACTTGTCCATAGTTAGTGTGATTGACAATGACTGTAGTTACTATGCTATAACTTTGAGAAGAACCAGCTGGTTAAAAGTATTTGCAAAAATGGTTATGACAGGTGAAGTTAGGTGGGTAGGTAGGGTCTAGCAGATGCCACTTTTTTGAAGATTTTGTTATCTAATTCAATAAAATTCATGCTTTTTGTATGTATAGCTATTTTTAGGTAAGTCCACTTGACAAACATCTATTTTTCTATTATCATGCACTTTGTTATGCAGAATAAAATATTTACATCTAGATTGTGACTGTAGATGGATATTAGTGGATAATAAACAATTACAAATTATACTAAAGAAAAGCTGACAGTATTTCAGAATCTTTATAATTTATTCTGATAACATTGTAATTTATACATTAATGAGAACATCATATAAACAAGAAATACACTGCTAAAGGGAAATGCATTTGTGACTGGGTGGCAGTCGAGGGCAAACAGTGATCAGGGGCAATAATATGTACTAGTGCAGCAGACAGGAAGTGAGTGCCACTATACTTCCTGTGACTGCACTTACTCTTTCACAGTTTGATCATTTGAGCAGTCAGTTCCTCTCTCTTTCTCCGCCATGTTTGACGGGTCCTGAGTGTTTGATGGCACTCGTCTTCACAGTTGTCTTTCCATTTTCATGTGACAGAGAAAATGGAGCCGGGGGTTAAAGGTGGATACACAGCTGTGCTTATTTTGATTGGTCCACCTGTTCCCACGCAAGACCATCAGTGTTTGATAGAATGCTTTAAAAAAAAAACATTTAATAATTGTAAAATAAAATGACTGTGAAAATATGTTTTAAATAGCAAATAATTAAGGAATCTTGCAAAAATAATTTGAAGTAGCTAAATGACTCTAAAACAATCTGCCGTACCTTAAGGCTACTAAATAAAAAAATAAAAATCAACTTCAGAAATAACAACAAATAATAGAAAGTAATTTTCTCTAATAATAAAACAGAACTCTTGGTTCATAAACAATTAAGTGTACAATTATGTTGGCCTTCATCTCTTGCTCTACATTATATTCAAAATAAACAATGTGGACATCATTCCCATCATGTGGTTTGAGGAGCTTTTGAACCTATTGGTTGGGTGTCTGGTGAAAACATTAACCAATAAAAACATGTTCCCATAACAACACAGCCTAACACCACAGCAAACAACTTCAGACACATTGAACACCACTGTAATAGATGTAAGATTATCTGTTTGTAATACAACCAGTGAAAGGATCAGCGGCTAAAATAAAATCATTACCAGTCACAGATCGAGTAATTGTGTATGCACGACTGAAACATTTTCAGATTCACTTCAGTTAATAAGGCCTAAAGATTACCATACGCCGTATGTCTGTAAAAATATATTCATATCTGTGATGAGTTCAATGTTTGCCCACACACTCGGATTCACTCATATAACCCTCTTTCTCCTCGTCAGTCCTGTTGGTCTTGGGGTTTGAAGAGCCCTTTGCTGCGCAAACCAAACCCTCCCTTCCTTACTGAAGCCCGAGTAGCAGAAGGTACTACAGGGGTGGATGTCGGTGTAGAGGAGGGAGGAGCACTCGAACCCGAGACTTCAATAAGAGGTTGACGAGACAACAGCTCCTTAAAGACTGAGTTCATCTGCCGACTGACCTCCTGAGAAAGAGACAGAGCGAGAGAGAGAGAGTAAAAAAGAGGGAAAAAATTAATGACACAGAAAAGTAGGAATGACAACAAAACATTTATCAGTATGTTGCGAATAAGCAATTCATCAGGAATACTGGCACTGGGAAGGGAAATACTTTCCAGCATTAAGTGAATGTCACTCGAGAAAATCAGACCTTGTCAATATGGACTGTCTGTCTGTCTGCAGCTCCTCCGACTGGCCTCAGAGTGTCTAATGTGTGCCTGCGCTCTTGATGACTAAAAAAAATTAAGTTATAATTACAATTATTACAATAATAATTGCAGTAATGCCATTTTACACAGTAAATACACATAGGCGTCAGGTATTGCTTGTGATCTTTGCTTGTGTCACCTGTCTCATATACAGGCGTTCTTTATACATATGAAAGGTGTGGAATCCTTCAGCTCAGACAACGTAAGCATTTACATATAACATATACACATACATTGAGACAGGGTTAAGCCCGAATAGGAGACATCCTGAGAAAATCTAAGGTTCCTGCTAAAAGATGTTAGTGAGACCAGCAGGGGGCGCTCACCTGTACTCTCACTCTAAAGTTCTTCAAGAGAACTATGCAATTAAACTATTAGTATTATTATTATGCAGTTGATAAAACAATATCAACAAAAGAACAGTATTTATTTCTCCATAAAATGTGAATAGTTTTTATTTGTAAATGTCGTTCAGAAATGTAGGTCAAGTAGGTTTATCAAAATAGAACTAATGTATTAGCATGGCACCCCATTTTCACTATATAACATCTAAATGCAGTTTAAGCGGCTGTGAAGAAAATCACTTCTGACTGGCCGATGCCATGTGGCAGTCATAGTAAGATAAAAACTTTTTATCTTGCATTGTTTATACCACTGGCAGCCATGCTTGACAAAGCAGCAGGGTTTTCATAAAAACAAGTGGTGAGTGGTGTCATATTACTTGCAAAATGGCCTTTGTGGTGGTCATGTACTTTTCTTAAAATATATCACTTTGCCTATATGGCAAGTTACAGCAATTAGCATAAAAAAACCTAGCTGATGGCCTACCCTGAGAATTGACGTGCAACTGCAGCTGGCGGCGAAGGAAGAACAAGTCGCCCCTCAGGCACCTGCAGGGTGAGCTTCCGTTTGGGGCTTCCGCTCCCACTGCTGCCTCCATACATACTGCTGCCCCCACTGCCTGCCCTCTGCCGGCAGGGAAGAGACGCGCTGTCACTGTTCACCCTCATGCTGGGGAATGACAGCAAACACATGATACAGAGTGTAAAATCTCAGTGGGCCTGTGTGGAGTATCAATGGTGTGTTATTACTGGAGTGACAGTATGTACCGGGTGCTGTGTTCAGCCAGCTGCTGATCTTCTGATAAATTTCCTGTGCTGCCCCCTCGACTCTCCTCCTTCTTACCTCGGTCCTTACGCTCCCTGAGGATCAGAGAACTAGATGAGGATATGTTACCAGTAACAGTAGTTAAAGTTAAGAGAACCCTAGTTTGCTAACTTGACGTCACGTCATTTACATTTCTGCATTTCTAAATGTATCTGCATCAAATTAGATGGTGTCTGTTTAGGTTTTTTACCTATGTTTAAATGAAACTTATTTGCATTAATAATGTCTATTAAGTGTTTGAAGAAACCTCTTTTAGCTCAAGTTTATGGTGAATATTGTCTCACCCTTCCACAACGCTGATGTATTTATGGGGAATCAGGCCTCTCACTCCTCCTACTTCCCCTCTCCACCAATCAGCAGAGGCCTTGCAGTGCAGTAGGAGGTGGTCACCCTGCTTGAATGACAGCTCGGCTGCAGAGCGTGCAACATAATCAAACATGGCCACAGCCTCCCACTCTAAACATACAGCATACAACATAAAACGCAAACACAGCACACACGCATGGCAACAACAATGCCACAATATCGCACACCCCACAATGGAATGCCCACAATGCACAATGCAAAAGCAGGATGCAAAAACCCAACATAAAACACACATGAATACATATAATAAGCAGATAATAAGAAATTATTGAAAACTTTAAAGTAAATTGAAAAAGCTTATAAATTAGCATGACATATATGTTTTGTTTTCTTACCATCTTCACCGGGAAGATGTTCAGAATCTCCTTCGCCCTCCTCTGTGATTGGTTCACTGGGAAAAAAGGTGACGGTTACACAAATCAAATAACTCTATGGTCACTACACAATATACACATAAACACTGTTACAAAGGTAACAGTAAGTAAAAGTCTTGGAGAGACAGAATCGTCCTACAAATTTGCAGGTCAGTTTCCAGTCTCTCACTTACAAATACACATTAATGGAAGTCAAAGGAGCACAGTTTAGTGAAGTCTTGTGTAAACGTCTCTTAACACATCTGCCCCTTTAAGACTCACCAGTATTCCTGCTCTAGAGTCATGCATTTCTCATAGACCGGGCCTGGAAGTTCAGATGTTCCAGGAAAAATGTTCTCATAATGAAGGATGGTGGTCTTGACGAGGTCATTGATCTGAGGTGCCAGGGTCACTTCATCACCTCCTCTGAGCAGACTGGGTCCGAAGCACACGGCCAGGTTATATGGCTGCATCATGTTCTCATCACTATACTGAGAGACACTGAACACACAAACCAAGTTAAGGGCTTTATCATTGTACATCATAATCAGGTTTGGAATCTGCAGAGCAGGACTCACTGATGAAGGAAGGCGAACAGATAGCGCATCACTATGATGACAGGTCTGGGGAAGGACGAGACCACTGCCTTTATCTGAGCTACCTTCTCTGTCATATTCTCAATCTCTGTAACAGAATGACACAGAATAAAAAGAGGTGCTGGAATTTAGTCCATACATGTGAATCAGTCAGAGAAACCGGAGTAACTAAAAATATTAACAACCAACAATGTGTAAAGTACAAAACAATTCATATGCTAAATACAAGGGCCCCATAAACAATTTTGGACACACCCAAAAATATGTTTCAATGATGATATCAAGTGGAACATATTCAAAAAAAGAAAGCCTGTGAAATTTGCATGTCATTCAAATTCCGTATGACTGTCTTTCTTCAATGGAATACGAAAGGAAATTGTATTTTATTGTATTATGGGAAAATGTTAAAGAAATGATGGATTGACACTGATTTTTAAAGAACATTTGCTTTTGTTCTCCATGGGAAAAAAACATACAGGTTAAGAACAACATAAGAGGGAATAACCTTTTGCTAAAATTCCAAAGAGGTGTGAAGTCACTGTATGTTCACACAAACACACTTACGGACACACTCCATAAGCTGACTGAAGCTCTCCTCGGGAAACAGAGGCTTCTCCAGACCTCTGAAATAAAGCTTCAGAACTCCTGCCACCGAATCAATGTCACTCTCATTATCAGTGAGGGGATCCTCTCCTGAGAAACCAGTTTAGAAACAGCTCAGTGAGAAGTACAGAAGTATACATCAGAAGTATCTACATCTGTCGCTATTATAGATCATTTAAATAAATCTTTTACTTAAATAAATCTTTAACTGTCTTACCTCTTTCAAAGGCATCTCTGATATGATTCACCTCAGTCTGTTTTCCAGGCACTCTGAAAATGCCTTCATGATGCAGACCTGAACAAAACACATGGCATTCACATTACATTTTCATTACACATGACACTTATGTCAATGTATATATTAATGAGTGTCTTGTGATTGGCGGTGTACCGTGCAGGTTGATGAAGCGAATGCAGCTCTCCACCACCAGGGGGATCTGTTGCCCAGAGCTCTGAGGGAGACGATGCAGGAGAACAGACAAAATTAACAGGCATTTTGATGGGAGTGGATATAAAAAATCATGACAGGAAACAAATATGTACTGGCCCTAAAAAGCTACTTTTTTGGACAACTCCAAAGTCACTCTAAGCAATAATGCTAGACTTCGTCTCAGAACGTCACTTTTCTGTGCCTTTTTTACTTTTAACATTTTCGCTATTGCTTTAAATCAGCTAAACACAATGTCATTTTTTTGTATCTGAATTAAGTCGATTTGCACTAGAATGTGTCTGAATGAACAATAATTCTCTTGTCTCTCATTTTTAAACCCAACCTTTTTTTGTACAATTTAGCTCTAAAAGCACATTTCCGCGCTTAATATAAAATAAATGCTTTACTTAGTTCAAAAACATTCATGCATTTTTAACTGTGTCCAAATAGCTTTTGGGGTTGTACATATGGAGATCAGTGAACAGTGTTGTTGCACAGAGGTGCAACAGCAGAGAACATACAGATGCGTGCCAGCAGAAACAGCTGTACCTGAGCCCTCGACATCCTCCTCCTTCTCCTACGGTCACAGGCAGCCGAGCAGACACAAAGAACAGGAGGAAAGTAAAACGGAGGTGTAGATTGTGTGCCATGACCAGAAGGAGTGTAACACATGGAAAACAGGGAAAAAATGACACAAACGCAAACGGAAGCAAATGCAAAAGCAGGAAGAGTAATTGAACAGATTTGGGGGAGGAGGAAAGACAAAAGTGAAGAACAAGGAGTTTAGATGAGAAGCAAAATGGCAGGACAGCGTCCCTCTTTCATTTAGATTCGTCTAGACAGGGATAATGTGCTTAAGTTTCAGAAAAGATAAGTTAGCACAGCTGTGGCTAATCATGTTCGCTTTTCTAAATACAATTTGCATACACTATGTCAGAAAAATGTCCATTTTACAGTCATGGGGCTGCACTCATCGATCAACCATGCAACTGTTGTTGGCAAAGCAGTTCTGTGGCCCTGACTGCATTATCCAATTATTAGAGATGCAGCGAGAGTGCAAGTCTCATAGATTTACTGTCAACTTTAGATGAAGAGATACATCAGCCAATACTAATGCAGGGTGTAGCAGACTGTTAAGATACTATACAATCCACAACACAATAAAAGTGTGACAGGAGAGGAAAGAAGAGTGCCAGATGGTGGAGCAGAGCTTTCCAGTCCTAAGATCCAGGAATAGAGGGGAAGCGAGAGAGACACAGAGGTAATCTCTGTGCACCCTGCTGAAACAAGCTGCATAGACCACCAGCATATGTTATGTCTTGAATGCTTGTCCCCAAAAGGAATTTAATTAGCAAAATATAGATTGTAACGCTTTGCCGTGGTCTTACCGGTGAAGCTACCAGCCAGACCAGAACTAACCAAAATACATGCTAGTCTTAGCTGTCCCTCAGTATGGGATTTTATAATGTACTTGACTGGCAAGGTCAACTAGCTTCACCAGCTGGTAAAACAACGTTACCAATTAAGATAACATTTGCTGGTTAACATCTTGGCTATGTTGGTCCACCAGTTAGACCAGCACCAACCAGTAAAAACCAGTCTGAGGAAACATGGAAATTCATGCAGGGCTAAGCCAGTCTTTTCAACAGGTAATGCAACACAGACAGCCAGAGTGACAGATCTTACATGAGGCAACACCTGGTGGTTAACGTACAGCAGATGTCATGAGCACTATGCGAGAAAGTAAACTTGTGAACTTAGTTTGGAGTTCCCCAGTGCTATCAAAGGGCTATCAGAGTTTGCAAAACACCATGTCAGCAGAGTAAATGAAATTTACCAAAGACAGCATTGTATGATACTAATGTTTGCATGTTAGCATGTAATAGCTGAGAAGCTCAAATATTATCAGCAGTTTTAATGAGGCAGGATGCAGCTTTTTAATAGACCATAACTAAAAGATACACAGAGAGCGAGGGCTGCACAGCACTGCCTGAAGGAAGAGAACTGCGGAGCTATTCAAATGATGACTATCATAATGAAACATTACAGATAGGGCTGGTCAATTTAAAATGATCGCAACCTTCAATAGAACTCATGCACAGATATGCATGCTTGCACACACAAACACACACACACACACAGATGCACCTTTACTTAGCTGTCTATAACTGTCTTTAATACTGACAAAGTAATAAGTCAAACCTTTATATGTCAAACCCCCATGTGTCATATTTCCAAATGCAAACATCCTCATGTTAAATTTGTCCCCAAAGTATAGCCAAGTAAACCCACTAACCCACAGAAGGGGCACACGGGTGAAACACATTTTTGTTGGCTGGCAAATGAATTATTAGCAGCCTGCAAGCCTGTGGAGGAACTGTGAGTGTGTCTGTGTCACCTGATTTAATAACCAGCCGAATCATTTTATGAAAATAATGTAGCATGTTATTTCAAATAAGACTCAGTATGTGACAGATTACGCATACCGTTATAATTCCTCTAACCTCACTCACTTAATGAACAGGCAGGGAAAATGTCAACAAGTGATCGCATTATCTTCACATATGTTCTCATTAGCTCGAATAGATTTACAGAAGCAGTGGTCACACCAAAAGGTCTCGTTTCATTGTTAAGGGCCCATAAACTAGCTGCATTATCGCATTACATGCACAATGGCAGGGGTGTTCTCATGCTCAAAGCCATATTAGAGTCACACAAATACAAAAGACAGCGCATAGAACGAGACATTAAATTCTACAATGCAGATTTTTTTAGCATGAAAGCGACAAACACGATTAGTTATAGAAGCACAATGAGAATGTAGCACCAGTGTTATGAAAGCCATGGAGAGATGTTAGAGGAACACAGCAAGAACGTTACGGAAATCTGTCTTGGACAGAGCAGAGGGCTGTCAGCCACAGGGCTATACCTGGATGAAGGAGAGCATGTCTCCAGAGAAGAGTTTGTGGTTGTACTGGGAACAGGGCCTGGCTTTCCGCGTACGCACTGCCCTACCAGGCTGCATTCTGGGAAATATACACCAGCACTCCACTGTGACACCATGGCATCAGTGTACTCATGCAAACATGCTAACACATCAGTACTCACACAAAACACACAACAACAGCACTCACAAACTCACAGCATAAACATACACTTTAGCGTGCACACATTTTTAGGTTGATATGCCACAATGAATAAAGGCTGATGTTTGGAGTAAGATATTTAAGCCTGGTTACGAAACTGAACATCTTAGGTTCAAATGTCGTGTTCACACACTTAGGTTCAAACTGATCATTAATTTCTAGTTGCTTCTCACTGGGTCTGAATTTTTGCTGAACACGCAAACTGTCAGCCAGGAAACAAGAGCACATGTTTGCTGGATCGTGGCCAGTGGTGCCAGCACATGATTGTGTGAACAGAACAAAGTGACAGAGACACAGATGGTACTTGAGACGCACCTGGAGGAATTACTGTCGATGGCCTCAGCTGCAGGAGAGACATACACAAAAAATGAGGATATACAGATGATTACAATCCATTTCTTTCATGCCAAAATAATAAAAGCCTACAAATGCATTAAAACTGCAGTGCTTAATATTTTACTTTTAATATTTTTGTTGTTTGCATAAATTATTTGACTTCAACTAGCTGTTCAAAACAGCTATTTATGATTAATTTTGGTACCACTATGAGCAACCTTTGCTTTGATTTACTGAAAAACATCCTTCTTTCTTCAAATGAAGAGCTGGTTAGTTGTGGTTAGTTACCTTTCTGAACAGCCTCTTTAAGTAGGTCATGTTTGGCCTGAAGTTTTGAGGTCAGAGAGCTGCCGCTTATATGCTCCTTTACTTTCTGAAAAACAAAACAAATCAGAAAAATGACACTTTATTCTGTCATCAGGGTATTTAACTTTTCTACTATTTGATTAGCATGTTTCTTCATGTCTTTGTCTTTTAATACATGCCTCCTCCATTCTTGAGGCCCCACTGCACCGCACTTGATGAACGTATTTGAACAAACCCGATTACAAATATATATGCTAAATAAACCGAGTACAGTACATATATTTAGGCTAATATCTTACTGTAAAGTAGAAAGTCTCGGTGTCCTGTTGATTGGCTCTGCGTTTTGCCAGACTGGGTTTAACTGCTGTGCTGTCACCTGTGTTCTCCACCGATTGGGTGGTGGAGGTGTCAGGAGCGGGGTTGCAGTCATCATCGCAGATGCTCTCCAGAAGGTTAGCATATGTTGTCTTGAGTGTTTTACTGATCTGAAGGAAGTTCACAGGTGGGACAGAGAGAATTATGGGTAGCACAAAGGTCAAGCACAGATCTGTCAGAGAAATCTGAATAACAGATGCACAGCTCTACCGTGAGCATCTCTAAAGTAGTGCACTAATGTAGCAATAGCAGTGGTTAAAAAAAGCATGGCATAGAATTGTACCTCTTCTGTTTCCAGGGTAACAGAGGACAGTCTGGACCGAAGCTGCTGGAATCTGGTCTCAAGCTCATACCTCACCTGGCCTTCTGCACTCACCTCACATACCTGTCACACACACACACACACACACACACACACACACACATACATACATACATACAGTATATATACCAGTCACATCAGTGGCCTACACAAGTCATTTAATTCTACATAAGGGCAAGCTGCCCACATGATTTTCACCATGTTGATATCACATGATCAGCTAAATACTTCTTATTTTGTTTTTGAGACCACTATTGGAATATTTGTCCTGCTAAACCATATAGTCAGTCTGATATGCCACCTGATCTCCTTCATGAGGCTGGTACTGGAAGCGGAAGGGCAGGCAGAACGCTGAATTGTGGGCCTGCAGGAGAATGTCTCTATCCTGACCCTGGTTCAGTTCACCGACCACAGCATCCAGCTGCTGAAGGCCATTTTTCATGTTCTGGACAATTCGGTTTCTGTTGGAGAGGTATCCACGTATAACCCGAGACACGGACAAGTGGTACCCCAGATCTGTGCACTGCATTCCAGATCAAACAGACGGCAAAGACAGACAAAAGCGAGATAAAGTCATTGTTTGAGCAGATATGAAAGTTTCTTGACATATTTTACAATATGCCTCAAGGCATTATGAATTACAAACACTCTCACACTAGAGATCTGAGATCAGTGCCACAGAAGATGGAGGAGAGACACTCCCTTGGAGTGTTGTAATACATTTCCTTTCATTTCATCCTTTCGTTTGAAATGTCTGTTTTTTTGTTTTGCACCATGTGCCTCCAATTTTTATATAATACTGCTGTATTTATCTGTCAAAAACCACCAATCTACCAATTTAGAGGTCTAGGTCTTATCCCTTATTTACGTAACTGTGAAGTTCAAAGACCACTGTTGTTATTTTTTACACCAGTACTGGTGTGGGTTGAAAAACTAATCAAAAAGCATTTTAACTTGTCATAACTTCCTTGTGATGATCAAATTTACTTCAGAATAACTGGTTTTAATATTGGTTTTTAAAACACAAAAGAGTGTGTAAATGAACATAGAATTTTAGTTTTTTTGAGAACTATTCCTATAAGATTAGTAATGAGTCATCAAAACTTTAAAATAGCACAAAGTACAATATGTTAAACCAATGAAAGGAACTTAGCCTAGAATAAAGTTCTAGACATTTTTTCAGCCATCTTCATAAAGTGTATTCTGGGATACTTTTTAAACTGTATTAAAGTTTCTGATAATAATGCCCCAAAGTATGCCGACATTTGATATCTGCTTTTCCATAAATTTTCTGCTCATAATCTTCCAGGCACAGCACAAAGTTTTTGGCATACATAAACTTTTGACAGATATTAAAGACGGTTGCTGCAAACATTTACCAACCGAACCCACTCTATATACAGTAAAGAACATTGAATAAAAGTGTGTTATTTTTTGATCATGGTCAATTCAAAATAATAAAGGGAACTTAAAAGTAACCACTTCTAAAGAGTGTCTAGACACATAGTGTGTTAGACAGCAGTGTGTTAGACTCACATCAATTAGTGTACAAATGTCCTGCAGGTAATACTTATTCATAGAGGCATTTGCTGCTGCCAAGTTGAGCAAGTAGTCATTACGAGCTTTAGTGCACTTCAGCTGAGTTTCCTGTACTTTCCCCTGCCTCTGTAAAGTAGAAAAAACACACACATATGTTGGGGTTAAAGATAAAGTGAGATTTTGCTCTTCCTGTGCCATCTTCACTGAGCAAAGCTCCGGATGTCACCATGCTCCATTCTCATAAACCACCATCTCTACCTTCTCCATCAGCCTCTCTATTTTTTTCACCGAGCCGATGCGCTTCTGCCCTCCTGATTGGCTGAGCCCGAGGTCAGCTGACTTGCCCGTTTGTTTCTCCTCCAGCCGTGTGGCCTCTTTGAGCTTCCCTTCAGCAGCCAGAGAGTCAGTGTGGTATTGATGATACGTTTTCAAAGCCTGTACACACCAAGGTCACATGAGCTGACAGAGTTCAACTTTTACAGCACAAACTGCAAAAAAATGCTTCTTAGCTTGTTTTTCAGTAAAAATACCTTAGAACAATATACATTTACTGTTTAAGATACCAAGACTTGTTTTCCAGA
>JAZGTJ010007276.1:0-23179 GCA_036877575.1 Botia almorhae
GACATGAAGGAAGCCTTCCACTCAACATACTGAATGGGATCGCCATTAAACACAAAGGGCTCTGGAGCTGGCAGTCTGTTCAAATTTATGCTGTCCTGCATGGCTTGCACAAGAGAAGGCAGTTCATTTGGAGATGGAGAAACTGATTCATTTGCGGGTCGGTTAAATGAACTCTGAGGCAAGCAAGGTTGTTCTCCGGTAACATAGTTTGTTAAATAATCAATTTCCTGCACTACCATTTGATTATAGGCCTCAAACCTAGCCTTTGCTACCTTCAAATCCTTTTCAGCCTGTAACTTCTCTAGCTCACGTCTTTGAGCATTCAAGTCTCTCTCTTGCTTGTCTTTCAGTTCTTGAATTTTCTCCTTCTGTTTATTTTCCTCTATTATTATTTTATACTCCACTTCTTTTGCCGCCAATTCTGCAGCTGCTTCAGCATGCTTTGAAGTTACAAGTGAAGATGCAGTGTGCTGATTTAACTGGGCAGTAGACTTGTGACTAATTCGTGAAACAGTAGAGCCATAAACGGAACGAGCATAACTAGATTCAAGCAATTCCTTTAAGCGATGTTTTGCTTGTTCTGCATCAAATTCATCAATGCCTGATATTCTTTCATAAGCAACCTTAATTATATCTGTGGTCACTGCCTCACAAGCATCAATACGACGTCTTAACTCAGTAGATGGTGTGACATGGTCTCTAACCTCAACATAAAATGCATAACATTCTCCTTTCTCTCTTCCAAGGTGTCAATAAGAGATGCTAACTGACTCTCGTTAAGATCTGACTTAAGTTGATCTCTGGCCTTGCATGCTAACATTTTCCATTTTTCATACAGGAAGATAAGCTTTCTTTCTTTCTTCTGAATTTCTTCCTTTTGCAACGCAATCATTTTTACAGTAGGATTACGTGGACGAACAGAACGTCTGGGACCTTGAGATTCTCCTAAAGCTCCTTGCAATTTACCTTTAAGTTCACTCAGAATTTGTTCTTTAGCCTCAATAGTCTCTATTATCTGTTGTCTCTCTAAACTGTCTGCTGATGTTTGATACTCATTGTTAAGGATTTCAATATCATGTTGAAGATTATTAATTTGGCTTTCACATTCCACATTATCAAAGGAGAAATTTGCCTCTGTCATTGTCTCTAAAATTAACCAATTAACACACAACTATAAAATATATCCAGCACTATTAGTTTAAAGTTCCAAAACAGCATAAATGACAATCTAAAACACCAACAGTAATTTTTTTTAAAGACAACCTTTTGGTCGAAATTATTTTCTTTCTTAAAACACACAAATATATTTCCTTCAAAAACAACAAATGATTTCATGTTCTCTTTTAAAGTCACTGAAATGTACAAAATCTTGTTTGACCATAAAGAGAAAGTTTCTTGTTTAAGTGTTTCACTCAGTATCCGTTTGCTGTAGTAGATGTTTGTCGAATAAACGTAACCTGAAGAAGAACACAGCCTCGCAGTCCGTTGTGCGTTGATTAATCCTCGGTTCTAGCCGAGGATTAATATAGTTGTATTTATGGGTCTGTAGTTTACTAGTTCCCTGGGATCAAGTTTTTTTTTTCTTTTGCAGTATCTATTTTGTTATTAAATACATTCATAAAATCATCGCTACTATGATATTGACAACTGTCAGAAGCAGATGACGCTTTATCTTTGGTTAATTTAGCCACTGTGTCAAATAGATATCTAGGGTTGCATTTATTATCTTCTAAAAGATTGAAAAGTAGGCAGATCTGGAGCTTTTTTAAGGCCTTTCTATAATTTGAAATACCTCCAGTTTTGTTTGCTTCCAGTTGCGTTCCATTTTCTGGGCTGCTCTTTTCAGAGCGTTGGTATGCTCGTTACACCATGCCGTTGGACTGCTGATTTTCAATAGCTTTTAAATTAATAAATTTTCAATTTTTTCAAAATTAATAGCTGATTTTGCAGCCATAGGTAAATGTATTTTACAGGACACCAGATCTGAAATGTCTTCGCTCTGTTGCAGAATATTGATGTCTTCAACATCATATCATTATACCATAAAACAGGATTAAATCTAAAACACTTAATGGTATTCCCAAAAGTCCTCACTATGACTTGTACAATAGATAAAAAAGTAGTTGTTTAAACAGGTCTAGTACTGGATCTATGAGGGTATGTTGGTATCTGTATTTATATTATATAGGCTCACATTTCTCTAATGATAAAACAGCAGTAGCATTTAGAGGTGTTGGTCATTACAACTTTACATTATACTGCTAAGTAATTATTTCCTCTTTATATTTATTAATGATGTTTTGCATAGAAATGTTTTATTATTTGAGTGTATTGGGATGTATTGATGGTCTTGTAAAATGTGAACAACGAAAACTAAAATCTGAGATCGAAAACGTAAAGGAATAGTTTACCCCAAAATAATCTTTTACTCACCTCATATCGGTCATGACATGTAAGAACCTATAGGGTTTGCTGCCAAACATGTGAAACCTGACATGCCATTTTGGAATGAAACAGTGTGATAAGATTTTAGATCTCTGGTGGATTAAAAAATGATAAAATATAAAAATAATATATATTATAATACATTAAATAAAATTTAAATAAAAATTGTTAAACTAATCCCACTAAATCTGTATAAGGTTAACACAAAAGTAGTAAACAATAAAAGCCCAGATTGTTACGGAAAGGTAGTGTTTGTGGGGCAAAAACGAGGAGCGCGACGCAGGAACTAGATCAATGATATTTAATAAATGGAAAACAAAGATAAAACAAACACTAACCATAGAAGATGTGGGCAACTACAAATGCTGCAGCAGCGTGACACAAAGACAACTCAAAATACAAACAAGAAGCGCAATCCAAAGATAATCCGAGAACAGGGGCAGATACAACAATCACCAACAATCTGAACACAAAAACAGGGACCTTAAATAGCATGATTAATCAATGGTGAACAGGTGATGGCAATTACAAACAGGAAGTGAAAACCAGAGACAAACAGAAACTTTAAAATAAGAGTCCTGACACATAACACAGATATAGTTGTATTTTTAACATTGATTTAACATTAAATTAACTATGCTACATGAGAATTGATTTTACTAGTTCTTCAATAATTCTAAATTTACTGTTAGAGCTTTAATTACCCACACTAAACATTTCCCTGCCGTTGCATTTAAACTGTTCTGCTGATTATGAGAAGGACTTCACAGAATGCGAATGTGCATGCATAGCTGCACAAAAACCTTTGTAGAATGGTCCATCATTAACAAAGTTCTGCACATGCGCCACATAAATTATTTACATACTTTCTATATTTTTGTATTCTGTACGATTGTTTTTCGCTTTATGCAACCAATAAAAGTGTAATCAGCTCCCTTTAAGATAAGGCATTTTATTATGTTTAAAGTATGAATTTCTATATTTTTCATGTTAAAATGTAACTTTCTTATGCTTTCAAAATGTTATCAGTGTCCACACTTTCTTTTCCCTCCCTCTCCTCATAATCAGAGAACAACAACTGGAACTGTTTAATAGCTCAAAGTCATAAATGCCCAGCCAACATATCCCACCAGCACAGCACATCATAAAACGACTACATATCTGATTCCTCAGCAGCACCAATCAGGCCATCAGTTGAACGGGACTTGCAGGAAGTGTGGCTGACAGAGCCAAACCCCTTTTCCATGTTTCTCAGACACAAGAACAGATTTGTGAAACAGCCTGATTCAGGGCCAACAAGATGACACACTGAGTTGCAAAAAATGACATGATGAATTTCTGAACACTCAAAGAATTGCTGGGAATTTAAAAAGCCAAGTAAAGACATTCAAGGGTAAAAGTAGTTTTTAATATATAGATGTCATTTTATGAAGAGAAATCATGAGTGGTTTATGCCAAAGCAAAACTTGCCATTACGATGCTATAGGGTGTTGTTGAACATGGTATGTTGTCACTAGGGTGTAGAAAGTTATTAGATGGTTGTCAGTTACATAAGAAGCCTTAGCACACATTCAGATGAATTAGAGCATCTACTTGTATAAATTTATATATTAATAAATAATTGTATTGTTTTTTTGAGGGTGTATTTGAATGTACAGGTTGCTAGTGCCATAATGTCAAAAAATCAATATATTACAATAATTATAGATATTAGATATATATTATATATTTATGTCCTCGAAAACGAGGCAAAAAATAACATTTTTATAGTATAAACTTTAATTTTAAAGCCACATTAATGCAGCTAATGTATAAATCTTGTCTAATTTTCGTTGTTATTTTATTTATTTTTGTAAAATATTAAGTGTGTGTTAAAAACAGAATCAAACACAGAAACAAAAGGCCTGCCATTGTCCCCATATTTTTTGGTAATATGCTGCGGAATGGGACACATTTAACATGCTTATCTTGGCACTTCATTAATCACTGTGTTCTGTATCCTCCCATCTTATGTTCACAGAATCCATTAATAATTGTGTACTCACAGGTCATAACTGCAGTGGGTCTGGACATTACTGTGTGTCAGAGAAAAACTGCTGATTACACAAGCAAACATTAGCAGTTGCATGCCGAGTGTGGGGAGTGTGTGTGAAGGTGTGCATCTTTGTGTGTGTGTCTGAAGGTGTGGCTGTTGAGAGCCCATAGAGGTGGTGAGTCAGGTCCTGGATGGTGACAGACGAATGAGAAGAATTATCTACTCACTGGGGCAGATAATTGCTCCATTTGGCCTCATAGTTGGTGAATGACTTCTAATTAGCCCTCCCTCCTGCTCCCTCCTCCTGGATAAACACTCCTGCACATGTTTGACCAACTGGGTTGCTTTGGTGACCACTGCAAACACCACGAAGAACTTCTCTCATCAGATGACATCAAGATTGTAGAACTTATTTATGTTTTGGGGGTGGTCTGGGTTTGCTCATGGGATAACTTTTTGTTATGGCTTAGGTTTTCACAACCAAATCCTGAACAAAACCATTAAATCATTGCATGCTACATAGTCCTAAACCCTAAATTCAGCCTTAGTACAGTTGCTTACAAAATATAACCCAAATCCAGACTATATATCATGTTCCACAGTGGGGTAAATAGATTTTAGCTCATCTAAAGTAAGAACGTAACATCAACAAATAAAGATAATCTGATCTGGTGACAAACACAATGAAAGCATTTTTTACAAGGCAAATGAAGCGTTATCTGGTTGTGTATAGTGATTGTAGGCAGATTTCATCTTTTCATTTCTTTTGCAGATAAACATTGCAGTTTAGTTTTGTACATGCAGTTTTCACAATTCCACAATCAAAAAATATATTACATAATCAAATAATAAAATAAAAATATATGAACAAACCAAAAAAGAAAGATGGTGTTGACATCTGTTGACATCAACCTCTGATAACCACCATACATGTTTTCTTCAGGCGATTTTATTTAAGAGCACATCAATAATGATAACTGGCCTTCACCAGCATTTACACAGATACCAAAAATCTGAGGAACAGAAGAACTTCTGAAAATCTTATCTCAAATGAACATCCCAAGACAAAATCTTATCAGAGATTACAAACTGCTGTGCACATAAAAACTGAGGAAATGACAACAAAAATAGTCATGGAGGACAAAGGAACAGAAAAGAGCATATAGATGAATTTTGTAGCAAGGCATAAAGCCCCAATTTCTCCACAGCATTGAATGCTTATAGCTCTTTTAGTACACCTTTCTTAAAGTCCTCATGGCACTTGAGGTACTATCATCTGGTGTTGTTTATCAGTACAGATGGGAAGCAATTAGGAGCATCATCAGTCCATCAGTTGAGCAGCAACAAAAAGCTCTTTTTCACTTTCTGATCATGTGAAGACAGACTTCTGCATTAACACCACTCATCTAATTAGGACAGAGCAAATGGCCTGCATTTGTATACATGGCTCCAAAGTTTTACAACACCACTTAGGTGGTGAAAGGAGGGCCTCAGGACAGTCAGGATGTTGGCATTTATTATCTCTGCCTTTGCATTTCCAGTCAGACGAAGATCAAGGGTGGAGAAACTGAATGGAAAATGTGAACAAACCTTAATAACATTTTTTCAATCACGTCAGACCTTCTGTTTGCATAAGAAGCATTATGAAATCCAGAATTTTGCGTAGAATGCTAATGCAGTTTTAGCTAGTTATTTTAGCAATGGTGTGTGTCAACACACAGAATAGATGGTAGTAGAGGTAGCATTAGCCAAACAGCACAAATATGAAGCAACAATTTTGATGGTGGTGACAGTTTTAGAGGCTGTAGTAGTTCCTGCAGAAGATAGAAGCTGTCAGTGGACATTTTTGGCATGCACAAGCATAAGTTAGGGAAGGTCTTCCCACCATGGAGGTCTGTTGAGTGGGGTGACAGGAGGTAAATAATGGCTTGTGTTTTGATGAGCCAAACTGTCTTATGATTATGACATGGGAAGAAGGTCAGATATGTTGTTATGTTACTGGAAGACAAAGGAAGCATTGAAAAAATAGCTGCCTTAAATTGGTAAGTTTAGGTTTAATCAACTTATCTGTACAAGTCGTGTCAACTTTTAAATCCTTAGCCAAGTTGATTAAACTTAAATTTGAATGCAGCTTTTATTTACAGTGAGAAGACATGCGATACAACTTAAAATTCATATCTGCTTTGTTATAAATGGTCACCAACAAATTGTATATCTCAGGGACATAGGGTTTTATGCATGCACAAACATGCATAAATTAATCAAAAGGTTTTATGATCAATGACCTTAGAAATGTGTTATGCTTACAGGAATGATGCCTTATGTTAAAATTGCAAAAGAAGTTAAATAAAAAATTCACTCCTATTGGTAGTTGACATGGAAGTCTATACTGCTTGGAGTGAGCTACCCTTTAGCATTGGAACCCTTGGTACTGTAGTCATCTGAGAATTTGTATAAAATTGAACCTTACTTAACTTAAATTGCCTCTCAAACTCTCACAAATTGTTGTCAGTGTTAATGTTCCATTAGTATTGGTAGCAGAATTAAATGATCACCTCAACCAATGCCTAAAAGTAAAAACAGTGAGGAAAAATTGATTGTGAGTTCTTTTTAAGTTAAATTAAAGTAATCTCCTTCAGCATGGGCTGGTCGTACTCTTTTTTTAATTTTAAAAGTGATTTTTAATATCCCAACATAAACATAAAGACAAAGTTTAAGAAGAAGAACACCTGATGCCAGCAGCAGCATACTGTGGGCCAGCCCCACCAAGAAGGGTCTCTGTGCATGCTTTACTACTGTGCCAAACCCCTCTTGAAGCCCCCAGTGGGAGCTTCTACTTTACCCGCCAACTCAGGTGTTTCAGGGGGTAGAAGCACCCAACAGTTGTCTAGACTTCTCCTGCCAGTCCTCTGTTTCAGGAGACTGGACAGATAGACAGGTTGGTACCTCTCTCGGACTTCCAGGCAGCATGGAAGCTTCTGCCCAGTTTGTCCCCTTGGCTGTTAAGAACAGCAGAGAGAGGGTACAGAGTTCAATTTGCCTCCTGTCCTTCTCGTTTCAACTGCATTTTAAAGAGAGGTTGGAGAGCAGCATTTAGTGTTGGCCCCGGAACTAGAGACTCTCTTGGCGAAAGGGGCCATAGAACGTTATCCCCCGCACTTGAGAAATCTAGGCTTTTACAGCCGATACTTTATAGTTCCCAAAAAGGATGGGGGGCTGCGTCCCATTATGGATCTGCATCCCTTGAATTGGTCTCTGAGGAGATACAGGTTCAAGATGTTGACGCTCAAACAAATTCAGCCCAAGGACTGGTTTGTCACAATAGATCTAAAGAATGCATATTTTCACATCGAGATTTTGCCAAAACACAGGAAGTTTCGCAGGTTCGCTTTTGGGGGCGAAGCCTACCAGTATACAGTAGAGTGCTGGCCTTTCGGTCTAGCTCGATGGACCCCTCCTTCACGGGTGTGGTTGCGGTTTTCGATGGCCGCCCAGTCCGTGGTCATCTCTCCTGGCACATAAACTGTCTGGAAATGAGAGCGGTGTTTCTGGTGCTAAAACATTTCCTCCCGCACCTCAAGGGCCAACACATACTAGTCTGTACGGATAACACCATAGTGATCTCATACCTAAATCACCAAGGAGGACTGCATTCATGCCTCCTGTTCAGGCTGGCACAGCAGATCCTTCTTTGGGCAGAGACCAGGCTGCTCTTCATCAGAGCGATGTATATCCCAGGGCATGCAAATCTGAGAGCAGATATCCTGTCGAGGCACGGCCTGGGGAATGGAGGCTCCATCTACAAGTGGTGGAGTCCGTTTGGCAGAGGTATGACAGAGCGGAAGTGGACTTGTTTGCCTCCGAGGAGTCAACACACTGTCCCCTCTGGTTTAGCCTCACTCATCCATCTCCCTTGGGGCTGGACGCCATGGTACAGACTTGGCTGAGGTTACGTCTGTATGCATTTCCCCAGATAGCCTTGCTCCCAGAAGCTGGGAGGTCTCCTATCCCAGGCTCGGGGGTCGATCTTTCACTCCTGGCCAGAGATCTGGAAACTGTGGGTCTGGCTCCTGAGGGGAGCCAGCTCTTAAATTCTGGTCTCTCAACTGAAGCTGTCAAGACCATTCTGATTTCCAGAACCCCATCTACTAGGAGACTGTATGCCCTGAAGTGGCGGCTCTTTGTGTCGTGGTGTGGGCAACACCATGTTGACCCAGTTCACTGCCCTGTTGGTTCAGTCGGATTTCCTTCAAGAATGCCTCTCTGCAGGGTTGGCTCTCACCACCCTAAAGTTTTATGTGGCTGCCATGTCTGCTAGCCACGAACCTGTCGATGGAACCTCTATTGGGATACGCCCTTAGGCCTTTCTGTCACACGCGGGTTCCTTCTTGGGATCTTTTTGGCTCCATTTAAGCCCCTAGAGTCAGCCTTGGATAAGTTTCAGACCCTAAATGTGGCTCTGCTTTTGGCTCTTACATCGCTCAAAAGAGTAGTAGATCTATGTGGAGCCTGCCTTCTTGAATTTTGCCCCTGGCTTTGTAAAAGCCATTTTGCAAGGTTCCCACTGTGGCTGGTCATCCAGTGGTATTTCAAGCCTTCTGTCCTCCGCCATTTGATTCGCCGGAGCAGGAGAGGCTTAATTTGTTGTGTCCAGTCAGAGCCTTGAGGATTAATGTCCACTGCTCAGGCCAGTGGCATAAAACCTCCCAGATCTTAGTCTGTTTTGGTGGCCGCAACCGAGGTAGTATGGTCACAAAGCAGCGCCTATTTCACTGGACCACAGATGCTATTACCCTGGCCTATGAGGCCTGTGTCCTTGTGTCACCTTTGGGAATTAGAGCCCATTGTACCAGGGGTGTAGCATCATCTAAGGCTCTGTCTAGGGGGACGATCTAAATAATGTTTGTGCTGCAGCAGGCTGGTCCTCTCCGCACACATTTATTCGATTTTACAGTTTAGACTTGAACTCAACTCCAGGTGTTCAGGTCCTCCTGGGTTGACAAGCTTAAATCTGTTCCTATGCTCTGTGCCAATGTTTCACAGCATCTGGGGCAGGCCTTCCCTCACTGTGGCGCAGTGGGTATTACTTTCCCATAGCATCAAACTAACGCAGCATCGCTTTGGCACATCTTAGTCTCATCTGCACAACCTTTCTTCAGACCTAAGCTGATTACGTATTTTGCAGACGCTTTTTAAAGGCTTTATGGTGCGCAATGCTACACATGACCTTGAACTTGCCTATAAATAGGCCTGGTTTTACATGTGTTCAGACTCGGGCGCACCTGAAGCACTTTCCCCTCTTGTTCCCCATCTCAGGGAACAGGGTTACATATACGTAACCTAATTTGGTGGCAGCGCCACCTACTGGTCAAAGGTTATAGGCAATTTTATTGTGTTTTAAGTGCTTTTACCTGTTTTTAAAGTGAAATATAATTTCCTTTGTTAAACCATGAAATTGCTCATTGCAGCTATATTTAAAGTTGTCATTATGTGTGCCTAAGAAGCATGGATTTATCACCAGCCTCAGATGGAAAGAGGGATATGAGCTTCCAAACAGAAATTATGTGAAGGAGTGGGAGTGTATTACTGTATCGCTGTTGTGTCAAATGAACATGCCATTTATGCATAAATTTCACGTTTCACAAATTCATGAAGCATATTATTCACATCTGAAATGAGCACAATTTATAACACAAAACAAGTATGAGTTGCACTTGTCATGAGGTGTGCTATATAGCAGGCAAGCATAAACTGTTCTCTATAGAAATGCACGATAAAAAATTTCAAATAGCAGAAACGGCATTTGGGGTTCCTCAGTTTAACCTAAACCTTCTAAATAACATTTGAGGCATCATTTTAAGGAGTCCTGAAATCTACATAAAGTCCTCATGAAATCCGATTTGAGCCTATTAGCTCATCTGTGTATGTCAATCCATAAAAAGGGCACTATCCTTTAAGGGCACTAGAATGGCAGTCACTTATGATGTAAGCTTGATGGCTTGGGCTGAACATCCTTTAACCACTCACCCCCAACTGTCAGTCTGCTGCCTGCTCTATTTCGAAATGAAAATTCTTCTTCTTATTATTATTATTATTATGATTATTATTGTATTCTGATTCACTCAGAAACACATCACAATACTAAAGAAAGTCATGCAACTTCCTGTTCACAAATATTTAAATATTCTATCCTGTACATATACTGTACTCCTGGAACTTTAATATATATTTAAAGTATCTCAAAGTCTTTATCTTAAAATAGGGTCACTAAAGGAACATTTGACAGCCATTAGACTAAAGTCTAAAAGAACTGAAAAGTGTCTAGAGGTTCTTGTAGGGGTTCTGCTGATGTGGCTCTTTTAGGTAAACTACTGTCATTGCAAAATGGTTTGAAGAAAACCTTGCTGAGCAAGTTAGATAAAGTAAACATGTTCAGAGCAAGAAACTTATAACATGAAACAGACATTTGTAGGTAACCCTAACACCCCCTTGAGTACTGGGGACTGTATGCTTGCAATGCGTTGAACAACACATTTGCATTTGCGTTTGAGAGATCAGGTTTATTTTCTGAAAAAAATGCCTGTTTGAGCAGAGACACCGTGTTAAAATTATATTTCACCAAATTGCACTGCATCACTGTCAGACAAGTATCATGGAAGCTCTCCGTCACTCTAAATGTAGCATCTGTGGATCACAGTAAAGCTGTCACTTCGGAACTGAGAAATGCGCTACCACCCTGGTACCCACCCTAAGCCTGCTCTTGATGAGGCTGATAAAAAGCCTGGGTTGTCAAGAGATAATCAGAACCAGATGGGCTCAGAGACCCCACACCTCAACACTTTTTTCAACGTCTACAAGTGCAGTGTCAGGAGAGCCGGATGGGTTTGCAGCTGGGCAATCTTTGACCTCTGGAGAGACACAGGGAGCCGTGCAGCTGACAGCATAAGCAGGCACTCTTTTCATCCATTCTTTTAACTACTCTGTTTTTCTGTTGCATGAACCTAGTTTCCTAGAAGATTGTGTTAAATGCAAGTTTGTTTGTTGAAGAAAAAATTCACATTTAAAACCATCGCCAAATTCATCAACTGTGTGTCAATTGTTTGCTGTCATGGGATGTATGCATTCCAATAGATTGACTTGACATTTAGATTGCAACTGGTGACTAGCCAGTTTTTTTTATTTTTTTCAGTTTAATCAAACAATGCAAGGAGATTTATTAGGTTAGGATAGGTTAAAATTATGGCCAATGTTACTTTTGATTTGTTTGTAACATTGGAAATGTAAGGTCAAATTGAGTGCATTGTATTGTGATATGCATGTGATGTGCTGGATCAAAGAACAAAAATCTGGATATTGCTCACAATTTTTCAAATCATAATATTCCTATTTTTCATTGATCTTTTCATATTTCAGCATTATTGTAGTATGCTTTTATTGTGTCAGTGGTAATTCCAACTCATTGGAGTCATTGTGTTTCCAAATTAAAGCTGCCATATGGAACCCCTTTTACCCCTTTATCGCCTTTATCGCCACCAAACAGCAAGTTATAGGTTATTTAGTAGAATGTTTGAGTTTAAATTCTAAAACATTCCTGTAAGAATAAGTTACATATGCTTCAAAATCCTCAGCACTCACAAATCTCCTTTCTGTTTGTGACATTACAACGAATGACAGTAAACTGATATTTACCACAAAAATTACAGCTCAAATTATAAGTTATTAATATAAAAGGTCTTGAACACAGTTTTAAAATCTGATGTTTTATGTTCTTGCTCAATAACTGTTACAAATTACAGCTTTAAAGATCATATGATGCATATTGTGACCTTCTAAATTATTTTAAAGAATCCAGAATATTCTTATACTTTTTAACGACTTGAAATTGTTTGCTATACCTGCATGCAAGCCAACTCCAAACAGTTGTTAACAAAAGTAAAGAAGGAATGCATCTTTATTGCCTATTGATGGATTTGTGCTTTGTGTTGGTGAAAATGGACTAGAAACAAATGAAAATGGAGTGAAACAAATAGAAAAAACAAATAGGGTTCCTGTACAGCCATTATCTCTTTATCCAATTTGTCCAATTTCAAAAACTATCCCGTGAGAGGTCTCCACGAAAAACACTGGGGAAAAATGCCCGTTCCAGACGAAAGGCCTTGCGGAGACCACATCCCGCTAAAGGAGGTAATGTGTGGAGATAAGGTATAGACTGACCCGGCAGTACTACCCATGGAAAAGTCTCTGTGCAGGTCCTACCTACTGGGACGGCTCACTGCCTGCAGAGACAGGCAGCCGTACTGGCACCAAGGGAAAGACCGAACCATGGAAGATACGCATGAGGGACACGGCATGCCTTGGGCATGGTAAGCCAAGGCGATGGCATCCACTATCCAGTGGGCCAACCTCGGTTTGGAGAGGGCCTTCCTCTTCTGCCTCCCTCCGAAGCAGACAAAGAGCTGATCGGAGCATCTAAAGCTCAGAGTGTGTCGCAAGGAGCGCTAGGTCCGAAAAACCAGGTCCGGGTGGGCCAGAATGGCGCAACCAGCAAGACCAGCTCCTTTTCCTCCCTGACCTTGCACAGGGTCTGTGCAAAGAGGCTCACTGGGGGAAACGTGTATTTGCGTAGGCCCCGGGGCCAGCTGTGTGCCAACGTGTCCATCTCGAGGGGTACCTCGGACAGGGAATAAAACAGCGGGCAGTGGGAGGACTCGCGGGAGGCAAACAGGTCTACCTGTGCTTCCCCGAATCGACTCCAGATCAGCTGGACCGCCTGGGGATGAGTCGCCACTCTCCTGGGCTCGGCAGCTGCCGTGAGAGCGCATCGGCCGCACGGTTGAGCTCGTCCGGAATGTAAGTAGCGCGAAGCGACCTGAGTCGCAGCTGACTCCAGAGGAGGAGGCGGCGGGCGAGTTGAGAGCTTGCTCTTTTCCCAGTTGACCTGAAGCCCCAGGTGGCTGAGGTGCCGGAGCACGAGGGCCCTGTGTTCACACAACTGCTCTCGAGAGTGGGCCAGAATGAGTAATAAAGTAAATAGGGCAAGGGCGGCCTCTGCGATGTTGGTAAAGACACGGGGCGACAGGGACAGCCCGAAGGGGAGGACCTTGTACTGGTATGCCCGACCCCCGACCGCGAACCATAGGAACAGGAACAATAGGAACGTGTCGGGGCAGAATCGAGACGTGGAAGTACGCAGATTGACCGCTGCGAACCAATCGTTGGTACGAATGCATGAGAGAATGTGTTTCTGCATGAGCATCTTGAAGGGTAGCTTGTGCAGGGACCGATTCAAGACACACAGGTCCAAGATTGGCCGCAGCCCACCTCCCTTCTTGGGCACAATGCAGTACAGGCTGCAGTACAGTCAACTTGGCTGGAGGGATAGGCTCTATTCCACCTTGCGTCCTTCGCCAGAGGAAGAACACCAGTCAGTAAAGAGGCTCCACTTGAGGGCGTACACACGCCTGGTGGAAGGAGCTCTTGTCTGAGTGATAGTATTCACCACACCCAGGGACAGGTCACTCAGGGTCACCGCGTCCTGTCCATGAACCACACATGGAGGTTTCAAAGATCGGGGCGTGGGTGCCAGATGGTGCCCTGTTACTGAGAAAGAAGGTCCTTCTTGACCTTCGAGACATGCTCGAAGAAGTGCCAGGGCCGGGCTCGAGCCGAAGAGGGGGCAGAGCCACCAGCCCCGGGGGGGCAGGGGGTGCGTGAGGAACGGCCACGCCCTGCAAATGCACTCACACCCGCCGCGGTGAAGGACGAGCCCAGGAGTGGGGAAGCAACGCTGAGTGGGGAAGCAAAGCGGGGATGGGGCTGTGGCCCGGTCCTCACCGGAGCAGATGCGGGCGGCCTTGGCGACGGGGACAGGTCGCGCCGTAGAGGTGGAATCACGCCGCGGGAGGATGTGCCGAACTGTTTCCGTCTGATGCCGGACTACCGAACTGCTGGGCAAAGCCCTCGAGAGTGTCGCCACTGATGGGGGTCAGATGGGGGCATCAAGAAAACGGGCTTGTCCGTATACCGCATCCCCGCAAGGTTTAGCCACAAGTGGCGTTCCTGGACCACCAGGGTGGAGTGCCAAAAGTGATATCGGGCCCACGGGGGGAGCCGCACTACCACCTGGCCGCTGAGATCTCGAAGCAGTAGAGGACCGGAAGGACCACGGGGACTGGCCCGACGGAGAGGGAGTCTCCACCGTCACTTTTAGGTCTCCCAGAGTGCTAACCAGCTCTGCTGCCTTAGGCCATTTAGGCGAGGCAGCAGACTGGGGAGCAGCAGAGGGGGCACGGTCCCCCGAAACGAGAGAGAGCCGTGACCGCAGCATCGAGATGGGCACGCTCTCGCAACAAGGGCTTGACCCCACCGTGAACGCTGCCTCAGCATGGTGTTTGCCCCGGCATGTGACACAGCGCTCATGGCCATCAGACGAGGTCAGGAAATGACTTACCCCGAAAAATGCACTTTAAAAAGTGCATTTAAAAAGACTTTAAAAAGTCGCACACCGTCCGTGGAGCTCCTTAAGGAAGAAAAACTAAATATAATTAGTTTTTTTCACTAAAATACTCACCAAAGGAAATCACTCTGCAGAACGGTCTGCTGAAGCACGCGGTGGAACCGCCGAAAACCGGAACAGAACCGCTGGTAAACGCCGTCCAACGCAGCAGAACGCTGGTGGAATGCTGGTGAAATTCCCAAAGATGCGGAGCGAATGCGATTACACACGCTCGGCTCCGATCTGAATGAAAGCAAGTGCCGGCCGGCTTTATACACCCGCTTCCGGGTGGACATGACTCAGCGTGCAGCTCTCTTGCCCAATGCTCATTGGCTCTTTCCTCTCGGGCCAATGCCCATTGGCGCATTTTTTTTAAGGCGAAGGTGATAGGGCTCTTAAGCAAGACCCCATACAACAGTCCGTTGACGTAACGTTGAACGTGACTGACTGAAAGGGAAGCATTTTAACATTCTCTGTTAAAGCTGCTATAAACAATTCTGGCTATTTTGTTAGCTAGCTCCAGTCAGATGTAGCTGTTGAATTACTGAAGACAACTCACACCCTTGAAACCCTGTCCTTTAAAGGAATGTCAGCCCACCTCATAACAGAAAATAAGTACTTTGCACAAAATAATTGGCAGGCGGAGAGGCATCTTCAAAGTTTCTGATTGGCTAATAACCATGAGCAATGCTTACATTTTGTTTTTAACAGAACTAGGATTGTTAACAAATTAAGACAGATTCCTGAGGTTACCTATTTCAGTACTGTGTCAAAAAGTAGGGACATGCTTTTAATAAACAGAGAAAATACCCCTTCTACATGCCATCCCATCCTTTTGCCCTTTGTCATTTGCTTGCCATGTTCTTGCTAGAGGATGAATAGTATACTACCCAGGTGCTAAATGTGAGGTTTAGGCCACGACTATAAACTCTGGTCACTGTTTAATTTCTTCAGATCTTCCAAATCTTCTTCTTGATTGTTCTGCATAAAGTTATTTTATCATTTATGGCCTTATAAATCTCAGTGTTCATTTTTTATGTCAAAGGCTCCTGCTCTCGCCAGAGTATTATCCCATATCCGAGGCTGATTACTACCTGTTGGCACACCTGAGACCAATCTAGTGGATTATTCAAACCCTGGACTCCATGTACTGCGATGTCTTGTTTTACTTTGGCTTACATGAACTGTGATTGTTTAACGTTTATGTATGTTTGCTGCCTGCCCCGACCTTTGCCTGTATTACCATTTACGATTTTGCCTTCTTTCAATAACACTGTTTGCTGGTTTTTGACCCTTTGCCTGTTTTTGATGATTCTGATTAAAAACGCTGCATATGGATCAACACGCCTTCACGTCCACGTTACAGAATCCAGCAATACATCTTGTACAATAAATTGGATAAGGTTAACCATCAAAAGATGAGTTGGGATTTAACATTGATTTATTTAAACAACATTAACCTTGGTCTGGCTGTCTAAGATAGAGGGAAGAGTATAAGTTAGAATCCATAGTTGTGGAGACAGAGTGATGGGATGGGGGAGAGCCTTCATTCTTCTAACATCATAAACTCCATCTCCAGCAGGCGATGATGGAGATGCAGTGAGAAAGAAT
This sequence comes from Botia almorhae, assembly GCA_036877575.1. Taxonomy (NCBI): domain Eukaryota; kingdom Metazoa; phylum Chordata; class Actinopteri; order Cypriniformes; family Botiidae; genus Botia; species Botia almorhae. Next base: position 16,587 of record JAZGTJ010007276.1, read on the forward strand.
GTCAGCCAAAAAGTGAACGGGCTGGGGTGTTGGGTTGTTACAAAACAACATTTCTAAAGACATATCAATTTCACATTTCTTTAATTCCAAGGAGGGAAAAGACATTTGTTTGTTTGTTTGGAAAGTTACCTCAACTTCTTCAGTACACACCAAAACTGATTCTACCCCCTATATTGTACCAATTACAGTGCAAAAAACAAATTCACCTCTAGTTTTCAGAAATGCCAGAAGTACCTTCCGCAATGAATGTTTGCCAAAATTCAACACTAGGAGTTGAAGTAAAGTGAAAGTGACCTATTTGTCAGATATGGTAACCCATACCCGAAATGTGACCTCTGCATTTACCAGTGGTGGAGGTAACGAATTACAACTACTCACATTACTGTAATTAAGTACATTTTTGGGGTGTTTGTACTTTCATGAGTATAATTTTAAGTCTACTTGTACTTGAGTACAAATTAAGCTAAGTAATTGACTTCGTTATTTTTTAAAATCGCAATTCGTTACGGAGTACTGAATTAATATTTCAACCACTGACCGGCATTTCTGTAGCCAATACAAATATCTTATCTTAACGCAATGAAAAGCCTGGTACCGAAAAACCGAAAAACAAGTTCCACCTACTGCAGATCATACAGTCAAGAAGTTATTGATTGACACATGGAGATTCAAGACAGCAATAATGAATCTGAAGCTGTTCACCTATAGAGGGAGGAAAGGGGACAGTGTGCTGATGCAGTGTAAACAATGTCTGCCATCTGCTGTCATTTCGGTTTACAAGACTTTAGCCTCTAATCCAAAAAACACATTATGGTAAGAAGACTTATAACTCTATTTGTGTGATATTTTATTTATTTGTTAATATGTTTAGGCACTAGGCAGTATTGTTCTGTGGTTTCTGACTGTTCGGTTCACGCGAATAGGTTAATAGTTTCTCTATAATTTGCAAGTGATTTTAATCCCCTCAAAACGGCAAACTGTGCGTTCACACCGCCGCCGGCGAGATTGTACAGATAAGAGAAAGGCATCATTTGAAACTGTAAAGGGTCTATTTTTATTTGTGTATATTTCTGTAGTCTTTATACTCACGATAGCAAAACATTGTTTTTGTAAAATAATTGCGGCGCGCTGTTGATAAGATAATCATCACTAGAACATGTAAATCCATCATCATTGTAATACAGACTGTATTAATTAATTCCTAATTTGTTTATTTGTTCTTATTTCGTTGCTTACTGTGTACTTGTTTTAATATCTTAAATATATATTAGTAAGGCATACTGTTTTTTCCTTATTGTGTTATGTAATGAATGGAAAACGTATATAGGCTGATTAACCTATAATTTAATTTGTATAATTCAAAAAATACAAAAGTGTTTTTATTATAAAACACATAATGGTAAGAAGACTTACAACTTCATTTTTGTGATGTTGTTTTATTTATTTTTATTTTTTTATATGTATGTTTAGGGGTGTTGTTCTGTGATTCGTATATATACACACCTGACAGTTTAGTTAATGCTGTTTACAAAGTTTCAAAAGTGTTTATAGTATCTTTAAATGTGTTTTGTAAAATTAGTTTTATTGTCTGGATCTTGTCTGATTCAGCAATTATGGATAATTCAATAAATACCACCAGCTAAAAAATAATTAGTACTCCGAGTAGTTTTTATGAAGAGTAATGTGTACTTTTACTTAAGTACTTTTTAACACCAGTACTTGTAATTGAGTATAATTTCAGCAATGTAACGGTACTTGTAATTGAGTATAAATTTTCAGTACTCTTTCCACCACTGCATTTAACCCATCACTAGTGAGGAGTGAACACACACTGCAAGTCGTGAACGCGCGCACACCCGGAGCAGTGGGCAGCACATTACTGCGCCCGGGGAGCAATTGGGGGTTAGGTGCCTTGCTCAAGGGCACTTCAGTTGCAACCCCCCAGTGTTGGAACCCCCCGGTTGGGGTGTTCATGTGGGTCCTGCAAGTTCAAATTCAGTTAGCTACTATTCTACTGCCAATATAAACGGCACAAGGTTAAAAACAGCAACAAAATTTAAAGTTCATATAAGAATTCATAACGGTTAGCGAGAGGCTAAGTGGCTGAAATGCTTCATTACTCTGATTATACCAAAGCCACAAACATCAGTAAGTTTGTATAAGCAACTGGTGCTGTCACAGTCCTGTCAATTAATGTAACCTGATTCCATAAAAAGAGAAACAGGTTAATGGAAGTTATTTCTGTGGTTGGATTAGACTTAATGTTGACCTCTCTGCTAATTTGTCACCATAATTGACTTTAAAGGGTATGTACTAAATCAGTTTTACAAGACACAAATGAGTTTGTCTGAATATCCATATGTCTGACCAATCAAATACATGAGACATGTATGAACCACATGTGTATCTTCCACTAATGGCTTTTTTCACAATGCAATTCATCATTGCAATGAATAATGTCACTGGATAGAAACGACAGGAATCTGTAGTTATAATATTAACCCATATAATAATTTAGTTTAAAAACAGCTGTATAGTTTATAGTTTTATACAGAGACCATTAAAATATAGAAAGAACTTGCAGCTTCTTGTGTGTAATAGCTTAGTTCCACTTTTAGAATTTGTGCCAAGTGTAACTAGTTAACACTATATTAGTTTTATAATAGTCTTTTGCGGGCCTGGGAAGTCACCTCCAATTTCTGACCATGCAATAGCATCTGCCTGTTTGCCCTTTATTGAAAAGCGATATTTTCTAGCATATACATGAAATCAAATGATATACTGCCAGTTCAAAGACACTAATTTCTGTGAAGTCTGAATGATAAAATGTTAGTATTGTTAGTATGTGCTTTCTTGACTAGTGCCAAAGAAAATGAAGCACAAATTTACATCACATCATTTAATTCAATTTTAATTTAAATTGAACATGCAGCACAATGTAAGTTACGTTTATTAACATAGTGAGGTACCCTGCTGTCTACAGCTGACATAGGTGGCTGCCTTTTCTAGCCAAAATGGTAGGCACCCATTTAAACAGCTCCAGTATTGCAACACATTCAAGCAAACGTTTAATATAATTTAGTGCACTGTTTCCCAACCAGGGAGCCAGGGCCCAATAGCAGTCCTCAACAAACTTCCAAGGGGTCCACAACAAACTTCCAAGGGGGCCCTTAATTCTTGTTTTAAAATTAAAACAAGAATTAAAATAAGCTAAAACAACTAAAAATTAAGATATTTCTTGATGTTTGCTTATTTTTATATCTTTCTAGTCATGTCAAGGCTGAGATGCACTGATTTGATAAGCTCAGAGGATTTTTATGTTGTTCTCTGTTAATAGTTGTTAATAGTATTTTGTGAAGAAATAGATGCCTGATAACTTTTGTCTAACACACAGAAGGAATCAAGTGATGTCTCTAGACAAGGCGAAGTTCAAGTACTGTTCCAGTAGTCACAGGAAATGCCCCAAGCAAGACCTTGGTTTTCCTGTTCACAAACATGTTATGTTACAATTTAAAGTGGAAAAGCTTACAAAATCTCCAAGCATATAGCTTACTTAACTCGCTGTTTTCTACACAAAGTATCTTCCAGCAAAATCCACTTTTAGTTTGTCTGAAACATTTACAGTGTTCATCACTCAGCTGTGGGCTGTTGCTTTATTTGAAGTGTCCCATTAAACTGTAACTGTTTACTTTTAGCTGTTAAATGTTTAGACAAAGAACAGAGGACAATTCATTAGTCAGGTCGTGTTTTCACTGGGTGAGTTATGTAACTCCTGTTAACAGATTATGAGCTGGCCATCAACCAGCACAAAGGTTGCACAATGGAGTGATGTGTATCTATGCTGGTTTTGTAATAATTCAGCTGTATGCATAAGGTGGAAAGATGTGAACATCAGATCAGGCTGCTATGTTAATGCCCCTTTGGCAAATACCCACAAAGTAAAAACACCTTCTGTTGTAAATTGTCATCTCTGAATGGTTAAAATAAAGAAGTAAATAAAAAGACTAAAAAAAAATAAGTTACTAACATCCTCTAGAGGTTTACCACTTGCATAAAAGCCCGTTCACACAAAGAATGATAAATTTAAAGATAACTATAAAAAGAACTATATTAGCATCCACACTAATGGTGTAACAACTCAAGACAAGATTCAAGACACAAATTAGTATTAACCAAACAGGTGGGTGTATTGAACAATGAGAATATGGAGATGGAAACAGGTGAGTACTGGCAAATATCAAGTCCTTAAGCACACAGATAAATATACTGACAGGCAGATGGTTTACCAGGAGCTGGTTTCAGGGGATGGACGTCTGTAGGTAGACTGAACACGCGCAGGAAGGCATGCCGGCAGGCCCGGGCAGGCCGGGCCGAGCGGGCAGTGCGTGGTTAGAACTCGGGTGACTATGAGCGTTGATTGGTGGAAGTGCCTGGTGTTTCCGTGACAAATGGACAATAATGCTATGTTTATTGTAAGCTTGCATGCTGCAGAAATGCAGAAAACTTTTTTAAAGAAATAAACAATCTTTTTTGGGAAATGTGTACAGTGGCTTGCTGTCATTCACAACATTGTTTTCATTTAACAAACTACATTTTCATTTCAGGAGAAACTTCTTGCCCTTTGTAACAGGAGAAACCATGCTTTCAAGATCTGAATGGTTACTTTACACATTCACTATTGGTTAATGTTTAGTTTTATAGATACCTCTGTTTGACATATTTGTTCAGTCCATTGTGTTCCTAAACAACACTGTGAGTAAGAATCAGGTTGGATGTTTAGACCTCTTAGATTGGGGCATTAGGTAACTAATAATAAATCACCTTTTCAGTCAATTATGGGTGCAACAAATCAACTGAAGAGCTCCGTGGGAAAGAACCATTCACAAATGCCTGTGTGCATGACCTGTGCTACAGTTGACAGAAAGGTGAGGTGTGGCAATAACTTCTGAGTGGGTGTAGTCATGAACAATGTCTTTCATGGCTGCACTTTCTGCGGCAATGCTTGTCATGCTCTGTGGAGGGCAGGTGCTCCAGGGTGTGAAAATAGGAAGCACTAGACAGGCTTCACTGAGGTCCAGAGATAAAACAATGCGCCATCTCTCACCCTCTGACAAAGACTAGAAAAGGATCTCGCTTTTTCACTATTGGCAGCCATAGAGGCACCACATCTTGCTTAAACAGGAAGGACCATCCTTTGTTCCCAAACGAAAGAAGAATGAGGGAAAACATGGTCCTTTGCTGCTGTTTATGAGTAAATCTGATATGTGTAAACAGTGCTTAAGTGGCTGCAAGCTAATAAAATTTTACACCCTTTGTAAACTAGCCATTTTGTAAAAAATAAATGACAAATAATAAAAAAATAAATAAATAATAAATGCTTTTATTCTAGATAAACAAGATATGACAAAATATCTTGTAAACTTGCAAAGCAAAATGTAAATCTTTCCACCTTTAACATGTTTTCAGGCACAATGCAAAGCCTAAAAAATTGTGAGCACCTAGGACCCCTTTAGCTATGGTAAAATCAGTGTAATGCAAAACTTTGTAGCTTATTGTTTTTTATTAAAATGCTAACTGTGGCAGCAAAAATATGCTAAAAGACAAATGTTTAACACATTTATTTTTTAACAATAATAATTAACAAAAATAATTTCATTAAGTAAAATAGTTCTTAAACCAAATTAAGTAGGTGTACGTAGGTGTGTAATAAACTTCAGAAAAGTATTTTAAAATGTATTGTTCACATTAAAAATATTATTAAACTGTATTAATAAAAACTAAGTGCAAAACATAGATAAAGGTCATTAAAACATGATCTCTTGTTACAGCGAATAGCAGGGTCAGTGTGGATCCGTAGCACCATAGAAAGTTGGATCTCGTCCAAGAGGGAGCTGATTGTCCCATCAAAGCTCATCTGATAATTTTCCACAAGATCTTCCTGTCAGGATGTTATGATTCTCAGAATGTTCAGTGGTCAGTGATAAATGGTGACTTTCACTCCCCCCTGCCATGGGTCTGATGTCATACTGTATGAATATTACTCCCATCATGCCCTGGATGTGTCCGCTTACAGACCACAGGTTATGTGCTCCAGGGCCTTTTAGTGTGCAGCTCTGAATTATATACAGTACTGTGTAATGTGGGAACAAGGCCAAGCAACTCAAGTATGCACGAAAGCATAGGAACTGGGGTGCAGAAAAATGGCAGCAGGTGCTCTGGACTGATGAGTCAAAATTTGAAATATTTGGCTGTAGCAGCAGAAGGCAGTTTGTTTGTCGAAGGGCTGGAGAGCGGTAAAATAATGAGTGTCTGCAGGCAACAGTGAAGCATGGTGGAGGTTCCTTGAACGTTTGGGGCTGCATTTATGCAAACAGAGTTGGAGATTTGGTCAGGATTAATGGTGTTCTCAATGCTGAGAAATACAGGCAGATACTTATCCATCATGCAATACCATCAGGGAGGCGTATGATTGGCCCCAAATTTATTCTGCAGCAGGATAATGACCCCAAACATACAGCCAAAGTCATTTAGAACTATCTTCAGTGTAAAGAAGAACAAGAAGTACTGGAAGTGATGGCATGGCCCCCACAGAG
>JAZGTJ010007277.1:0-23178 GCA_036877575.1 Botia almorhae
TTTGTTGGGAAAGTCGGGGGAGAGACGCACACTTCGATTAGACTGGATAAACACATGCAGCATCTTAATTAAGAAAATGAAACGAAATAAATGAATAAATCAAACCTTTATTACATAACACTAGGCTATATCAGCATTCAGAAAAAGAACAGTTTGCGCTCCTAAGGGCTTTCACACTTTTCCAAAAGTGGGTCTTCTCTCAGTTGACCTGCTGATGAATTCTTCAAGCAGGGTCGAAACATAAACATCGCATTCATCAGTAATATGCATCTAGACAGCTGAAATGGAAAATGATAGGTCGCCTCAAGAACTGCCTGCTCTCGCCGCTGCACCTCTGAGCGGACCACGTCAGCGAGCGCACCATTTGAAAAAAAGCGGGTCAGGAAGCGGGTCAGGTACAATATTTTCTTCTTTTTTTTGCGGTCTGAGTTGCGGGCGGGTTAGTTGAAAACGTCGGTCGGGTTCGGGTTGTTTATACATTGACCCGCGCATCACTGGTTGACACTATGAAAAAAGTTTCACCTCAAAGGTGAAAGGGTAGGCATGCTCTCCGAGTTTTTTTATCAATCGCTCTTGAAGACGTGTCAAGCCCTTTTTCTCCTCAGGCACAGGAGGAAATGCCTGAATGTTGGCCACAAAGAGGTCCTTGCGAAACGTCAAGCCAAGGACATCTAAGTCCTCGCGTCCGTAGCGGAAGGCACACGTCAGTGTCACAAAAACTGTGAATCAATGAGAGATTCCAAAGCCATTAGTGTTACCTCTGTTTATCCACTGTAAGGTCAAACAGAACTGGATACGGTAGAAAATGCTGTATTGTGTTGGTTCTTTTGGTACCTAATGGTACCTTTCTGATGGGAAAATTGTTAGTTAGGCTGATGTCCGGAGTCTTAAAAGCTTAAAAAACTTTAAAGTTTTTTATTAAAGCGTCAACTTAAGTACAGTATCTCCTAAAAGGTATCCCTTTAAAAACCCTAAATAAAATAAAATAATAATAAATCATTTTAAAATTAATAAAATTTGAGCCCAAACTTAAAATGAGAGTATAGAGCTGTAAAACTACTGTGGTTAGCATAGCTCAAATTAGTTATTAGAAAAATCTGATATTTAGAGAAAGTGTTCACGGGTGTCATTGATCACTTGGTACCCTAAAGACCTAGGTGGGAAAAGAAAAACATCTCTTCAAAGTAAGACCTGTTGGTAATAACCTATATTGTATATATTAGGCTTTGTGCCTAAGGTGAAATCCCAGCTATGCTATTAGTTATATATAACAACAGTATAACAGCAAACAAACTTATGTGATATTGCTTACATACTGTCTGTGATGCTTCTGGAAAGCTTTAATGAGTTTATATTAAAATCTTTGACATTTAATTTAAAACTCTGTGCAAATGTTGATATCTTGGCAAAACTGAGCACAAAACATTGTGTTTTATCCTCCTTACCTTTTCTCTCCTTTAGGTACTCTGGATCAATTAAAACCACACCATCTGCAAAACAAGAAAACAATTATGCTTATAAAAACCCACACCTGCTCAGCTGAGAAATGTTTTTTACTTTACATCAGTCAACAGATCAGATTATGAAGTTTTGTGTATAATTGAGACAAATTGTTTAATAATGCTTACCAACAGGCTCCACAAGGTCCACATGGTCAACAAAATCCCTCTTACCAAGGTACACAGTTAACTGAAAAAACAAAAACACAGCTTGTCAGAACAAAATGTACTGTAAAAAAACAGAGTAGCTCAAATGCCCTCCTTCAAAATACTTCCTCCAATGCATACTTGCATTGTCTGCTTATCTTTCGTGCACCTCCTTTCGTGTAATTTTTCTCAGCTCTAATGTATCCTGGTTTTGTCTATTTTCAAAGTGCATTTACCGTCACAACACATCACTCCAGAGTCCAGTTTGTATACACATTATATAATAGTTGCGCTGATCCTTGTTAAAGTCTTCCCCACCGTTGCAGAAGGCCGGGTGCACTTGCTGAGTCACATGGTCCTCTTTCATATTCACCCCACACCAGCTTCCTGCTCAAGAACTGATGTGGTGCACCACAGTCCTCTCTGCTAATAATCAACATATAACTTATGGCTTGTATGCCCACCACAGAACCATTGTGAGCCGAGTTTCCATCAATCTGGCTAACTGTGCCATGTGCCTTGCATCAAATCAAATTTAGGAACAAGAGATACTTTGCTTCCTAATGTTTGCAGTTATTCAGACATAACCAGGTCAATGCAGTTATTCATTTTATAACAGGCTGTGCTGAGAGAAAATCACTGACAGAAAACCTTTGCAGTATGAGGTTTAAATATAATAAACACTCACATTATCAATAAACATAAAGGGGATACACATTACCTTTCCATTCGGACTTGCTTTCTTGAAAACCCTGCGGGAAAAGAAAGGTGACATGAAAGAAACTTCAAAAACAAGTAAAACGCTACTATATACCAGAAGGTGCTACAACCGATTTTTTTTAGCGACAGCATCCATAAAATGGAATGCTCTCTGTCTTTGTAGGTCGCTTTGGATAAAAGCGTCTGCAAAATGAATTCATGTTATTTAATAAATAAATGTGCATGTTTGTATTTGTTGACTTGAAAGGTGGGATTATGGCGAGAGGATGTGTTGTCACAAAAATGGAGGAAATTACCAAAATTATTGTAATCACTTATAGCTTTTTAAATGGAAACCTTCATGACAATAAGTGCAGCATATCAATCAACACAACTGTAAAAGCAATATATCTGCCTAACCCACATTAGACTATTGTAAGACTTGTCCGATAATCATGCTATAGGCGTGTTGCCTTCCCATTGTGCCCGTTCCTTCCCATTGCATTCAAATCAACAGCCTTGTCATAAGATAATAAACAATTTTATTAGTGAATTTAGCATATCAGCATGGAAAAGGTATATATTGCCATATTGGCACGTATTTAAATTACACCTAAGTATGAAGCAACCAAAAAGTTGCAAATAAACAAGTTTATACAAATAAACGCTACATTATCTGCAATATTTACCACTGAGTCTGTTTGTTGTTTGATTATTTGTTTTTGACTCAAGCTAATGTAAAGAAAGACATTTTAGAAAGGACTGACTGCCTCGGTGGCACAGAAAATAATAACAAATCTATTAGCACCACATTCACAGTTCACTCTATTATGCTCACAGACTGGACCCTACAGCAAACAACAATAAATTAAGTTGTAAATCAGCCTGGTGATGTCTTGATGGCCCAGATTTTTGAAGAAACTTAAAGGTTATTTTAAGTCTAAAACTAAGTTTTTCTTTCTGGGCAAAGAGTCATGTTTGTTTGTTCTTTGCATGTTAATTTTTGTCAGTGGGAGCCAGGTGTCTTCTCAAAAATAAAAATTATTACATGATTTTGTTTAAAATGTAATCAAATATTTTTAAATATCACAATAAACATATTACTTGTTCATCTGTCACACTGGAAATACTGACCTCAAGCACACCGCATTGTGGGATCCAGTACCCAGAGCAATGTTCTCAAATCGGCAAATATATACTGTATACTGTATACATTCTGCAAACTGCAAAAAGAATACAAGCAGTATGCTAGTATCCTATTACAAACATAGCTATCATGTCAGCTTGACACTGAAACATTTTTTGGCTTATTTGGTATTAGCATTTAAAGTCAAATGCTAAACCCCAATTCACCTACTTATACTATGCAATAAAAGGATGTATTCTTTTTGTGTTTTTAAGTGTGTAGTAAAAGTGCAATATCAGATGTATTAACGGATGTACATTTTTACAAGTAAACCATCCGGGTCGTTTTACACGCTTTAACAAACTACAGGCTTTCCTGTATCTCAGTGGTTAGAACATGGTGTTAACAATGCCAAAGTCAGGGGTTCAAGCCCAGGGATTGCACATACTCAAAAACAATGTATAGTATAATGCAATGTAAGTCACTTTGGATAAAAGTGTCTGCCAAATGTGTAAACGTAAACAAACTAGTATTTGAGAGACACAAATTTATGGGTCTGGGATGCAGTGATAGTGTAAATTCTATTTCAAAGGTTGCAGGTTTTGTGACCAATGCTCAGATGACGTAAATGAAGTTTCACAGTGTTACAGTGTCTGTTCAGTCTAGAGTCCTATGTTGTAATAGCCTACAGACATGTTTGTTCTAGTTAAAGGCCTCAATTAAATTATCCAGCTTTCCTCTCTGTTAAGTCCTAATGCTCCCATAAATTAGCCATGGTGTCTCCATAAATCCTTCTGGGAACCTGCATATCCTCTCAACTTTGCATCCTTATTAGAGGAGTGTCCTCATTAATGCACATTATGGTTTCAGAGAAAGCATTTTGGTACAATAAAATAAAACATGTATAGTGATGGAGATATTATAGCTAATGTAGAGAAAAGTCGCTTGTTATGTTAGCAAAAAGTCACGTGCAATAAGTATGAACCATTAGCCTCTAACATTCAAAAATAAGTTAATTTTGTGGGATCTTAATGGCATCAGCATTAGATGACATCTTGGATTTTTTGTACAAAGCTGGAACACGACTGGAACAGTTAGAATTGACCACCATTTTAAGCTTCTGAAGTGAACTCAATCCATTCACACAACAATATAAAACAGTGGAAATGGACAAATAGAAAATGTATTTTTGTTTTAAACCAAATAATTTCCAGTAAAAGGGATGCAGTCAGTGTATATTCTACAAATATTGTATGTCATACAGTATAAATCTGTAGGTTAAATACAAATTTGGGTTTCACTTTAATTAAAGTGTCTTTATCTACAATGTACTAACATAATGTAAAATGTAGTACAGTGTACCTACTGGAAACATGTTGTTAATTGTATTTAAATATGTGTTTTCATGTAATTACACTTTTGACCGATGCCTAACCCTAAACCCACCCCTAACCCTAAAGTTTATCACATTATTTATGTAAGTACACATTATGTAAAGACACCTAAAGTGTGACCTAAATTACATTCAGAAATTTGGTTTTGTTTGTGGGACTAATACTGTTGAATATTATAAAATTGATCGTTAACGATGATTGCTTGCAATTTTTTCACATTTCTAGGTCGATTCAGAACATCTGCTGAATGAATAAATATAAATGAGTGACTGTCAGTAAAGTCTTTCTATTCAAAGTACTATGGTGCAGCTGGCATCGCTTAACTACACAGAATAATATACCCTTAAAGGACATTTGCATCCAGTGAAAGAGACCTCTCTTATATAGTCACATGACAGTGAGTGATGGCTTTTACTATTTACTGCCATGACTGAATTTTTATTATGCAAATTATGATTAGAACTATGCAGCCTTCTGTAAACAATTGTTAAAATTTGTGACTATATATACAAAAATGTTTACTTTTAAGATTGTGAAAAGTAATTTATATAATTTTACGAGTAGTACCACACTTCCAGTCCAGTTTCCTGGAAACTTCCCCTATCTTCCATTAGTCGGACAAACAGATAGCCCCACCCCAAACTATTTGTTTTGTTGGGGAAACAAAACAAATAGCTCACTTGTAGTCTTCTCTGCAAACTGTGGTGGGATAAAAATAAATAAATTACACATCATTACAAAACTACACACAACATTAATGCACTCTTTGATTGGAAAATAACACATAATCAGTGTATTGTTATTGCCGTGTCTAACATTAAGAGCCACACATCATATCTCACTAGAAAACATCTGTTGGTGGCTACAATGCTTCTGAATATGTCATGCCTGTGCAAGCCACTGGGAAGACAAATGCTCAGCTGGCCTTTCTGAAATCTCCAGAGTCAAATTGCTCTCTTTTAAATAAATGGCTCATGCATTGGAGTATGCTGACTTGATTCAGACGCACCCAGAGATTACAGTAATGGTAGACAGTTTTAATAATTTATGGCAATTTCAGTGGGAAGTATTCTGTCTTTTCACACCAGGCTTTCCTGGGCAAGAGGATGAGATCAATAGGAAATCGCAAGCCCCTGCAATAAGGATTTATTCATAAGAAAAGGGCAGAATATGAGATGAAAGAGCATGCATGATTGTTTTTGTCCTTTACAAACAGGTCGGGATAGTCTAAACCTTTTCAGAAACCAAGGCACAACAGGTTTCAGTGTCTTTTGGCATTGTAGTGAGACAATTGGTTTGATCATGTATCATGATTTTATGGTTTCATTTTGTGATTTTGCCTCATTTTTTTGTTCCCTTTTGTTTTGTTTTTTTTCCAGATTTATTATTAACAATGTTCAACCTGTATATTTCTTAGCGTCCCAAAAAAGTGTTTCGGGGTTTCAAGACCCTTTAACTGTGTAACTTAATATATCACCAAATATATCACACAATTACCCCTGGCTTAACAATATCAGACACTTTTTCAGTAAATAACTGAGATACATTCTTTATACATTCTAAATAATAGAGACGTATATTTTAGCAAATTATAAATTTGACATTAATTGTATTAAATTGTTTTAATCCTAAACTTTTAATCCTAGAGTGTCACATAATCAATACAGTATATGTATTATTTGGAGAACATCAGTCATACACTTATCATGTAGACAATTCATTTATTTTTCTTTCTTGTTTAGTTTTTACAAATTCAACCAAGAAAAAATTAAAAATTAATTACTGTATTAGCAGAGCACATAACAATATAGCGCAATAAACCTCTAAGTGATGTGAATGTGGGAGGGAGTAAATTTGGTTTAAGAGCCTTTGTATGAGCTTGACACACAAAAGTTTTCTTTGATTTAGTTAAATGTTAGTAAACTACATTAAAAAGATCATCATGAAACACCTCTAAGAACTTTTAGGGCTTGATTTCATTAAACATGTTTGGACTGACTTTTAAACTACCACACTCAAACTTTTTGTCCAATTATCACAGTGTTTACACCTTTAGAGAATCGGCCTATAAGTGGTTTACTTATAGTTGTCTCTGTATTGAGCTGGTATAGGAGAAAATATTCTAACATTGAAAACATATTTACACACACATAAATTTCACTAAAATTTGATCATGCATATGATGATAGAAATGGAAACTGAAATTTAAGTATCATCCTTGGCTTTCAATAAGTAATCCAATGGCCATAATAAAGTAGCTATTAACAAAGATATCTGTGGGCTTTAAATATGAATATGCATGTTGCATAAATATGACTACAACATATTTGTTTAGCTCCTTCTCCCCCGCGACACCAGAGCGACACCAGAGGGAATCCACATTGGATTATGTATTACCTTTGCCTGTTTGCTGCCTTCCCCGACTTGGATTGTTTACTTGCTCATGATTGTTTGCTGCCTGCCTTGACCATTGCCTTTTTCTGATTTTGCTCTGCCTTATCTACGATGTGTTTACTGCCTGTGTTTTGACCCCTGCCTGCTTGACCACGATAATAAATACTGCTGCATATGGATCCGACTCATGTTTAGTTACAGAAGACTTTGCCACAAAGCGATCCAGTGGATTCTGCCGTTAGCATACACCCAGAGACTACACTGTTAGCCCAGTTCAATGGGATATCATTACAGAAATCAATAATTCTAATGAGCAAAACCCACCACCCACCAACTGCCCAGAAAATCTAGTTTTTGTCCCTGGACCTCTACGAAAGCTTCTGTTAACCCAGATCCATGAGACTCCAAGCTCAGGTCATCCTGGCATCTCAGCTACTACCAAAATTATTAAGAATCGGTTTTGGCCGCCCTCCCTAACCACAGACGTAATTCAATTTGTACAACACTGCAACACATGTCAAACCTCTAAGACACCCAGATCTCTACCCGCTGGACTGTTACAGACTTACCCATTTCTCAAGGCAATACAACCATTCTCACCATAATCAACTGTTTCTACAAGGCCTGCCATTTGATTCCCCTCCCCAAGCTCCCCATCTCATTTGAAACAGCTGAACTACTCTGCAATCATGTGTTCCATTTTCATGGGTTGCCAGACAATATAGTTTCTGACCGAAGCCCTCAATTTACCTCTAGAGTCTGGTCCTCCTTTTTCCAACACCTTGAAGTTAATGTTAGTCTCACCTCTGGATACCACCCACAGTCCAATGGCCAAACTGAGCACCTGAACCAGGTAATTATCCAGTTTATACGAATTTATTGTCAAGCCAATCAAGCGGACAGGAGTAGGTTTCTGATGTGGGCCGAGTATGCCCAGAACTCGCTCATTAATCCATCCACTGGTCTAACCACATTCAAGTGTGTTCTTGGCCTCCAACCACCCCTGTTCGCTTGGTCAGGTGAACCGACATATGTCCCATTTGTTACTAATTGGCTCCAGCACCGTCAAGCCCACCACGCAAATCAGCACTGCTGAACTGGTCCCACTTATACTCCTTGTCGGTGGGTGTGGCTCTCTACACGTGACCTTCGTCTGAAACTCCCTTGCCATAAACTCAGTCCCAGGTATGTTGGTCCTTTCAAAATTCTTAAACAAATTACTCCAGTATTTTTACCAATATTTTTTTATAAAATTACCTAACCATTTTCGTATCTCTCCTACATTCCATGTAGCACTCCTGAAACCTGCTGGGTGTCCGGTCGGTGAGTTAGACGAGGGTCCCAGTAATCAGACTCCCCCCTATCTAGGTCGATGGCGAGGAGGCAAAATATTTGTCACGGTGGAGGCTCCAGCTCCGCCTCCCCCACGCCACCAGAGGGAACCGTCACCTGAATATTAGCTTATGTTCTTCCAGACTACACTTCCCAGAACCCACTGTGCCTGTGACTGATTATGGTGCACCTGTTTCCCACTGACTCTCACTATTTAAGCACCAGCTTTCATGGGACTTGTAGAAAAGTCTTGTTTTGCCCTGGCAACAATTCCGAGCGTTTCTCCCTGTTTGTTATTCTTGTTTACCGATTAGATTGTGTATTATCTTTGCCTGTTTGCTGTCTGCCCCCACTTGGATTGTTTACTCCTTCATGATTGTTTGCTGCCTGCTTTGACCATTGCCTGTTTTCTGATTCTGCTCTGCCTTATCTACGTTGTGTTTACTGCCGTTGTTTAACCCTTGCCTGCTTGACCATGATAATAAATACTGCTGCATATGGATCCGACTTCGTCTAATATTTCGTTAAAATATTTAAGTTTGGTTACATTTTAGTGGTTGCACCTTCCCCGCCCCCCATGCCTCTATGTATGATTGTGTGTGTAGTTTAATTCTATTATTTGCTTTTAGCACAGAGTTGTGCACAGAGCTGTGCAGTAGACTTTACATCATGGGAGTCAAATCTGTTTCAAAATAAATAAATAAATGGATACTGGCAGCCATCTCTTTGACTTACATTTAGCCTATTTTAAATAAAGCAGATCAGAGTATTCTGGTCTGTGGCCTGTATATCCTTTAAATTTGAAACTTTTCAAACTATTTTTCGTATTCATCCCTGGCATTTTCAAGCCAACATTAACGTTTGTATTGACAAATGTTTTATTTTGGGGTGAATTGTTCAATGCAACACAATGTAATTGCAAAAATGATGCAAACACGTTTCCTAAACACTCCTTTTGCCTGCCATTGGTCAAAAAAGATTGTCCTAGTTTAAACGCACACTATTGGATAAGCCAGGGTTATGTAGGATTAGACATTTTTTCATTAAAAAAAGAGGGGCCAGTTATTCAATGGCTCTTGTTTTTGCATTAGATCACGTTGTCAATTGTTTGCTGCCTGCCCTGACCTCTCCCTGCCTTCTTGTTTTGATTTTGTCTTACCCTCATTGCTCTGTTTGCCGGTGTTTGACCTTTTGCCTGTTTTTGACTACCCTGTTATTAAAAAGAGCTGCATATGGATCAACATGTCCCTGAGTCTTCGTTACAAGTATATTATTTTCTTCCACTGTCTTTTTATTAAATTTTCCATTGGACACAAACCTTTTATAAAGTACAAAAGTTTTTCACCATTTGTAAATAAAGATTTTTTTACATGAATGTAACATTTCTAAAAAGATCTTTAACTTAGTTATGTTAAAAATTTGAAACAAAAAATGAAAAATAAAAAAAGGGGTGAGGGGGATTAGGGTTTGGTTTTATTTGGTTTGCTATATTGTTAAAATAATTAATAAAATGTCTCTGTATTACATAAAAAGTATGCATCCCCTTTCTTACTGAGTATCTAATCTTTTCCAGTTTAAGATACTGCATAATATCTTTGATCAGGCTAAAACAAGAAGGTGGGTTTTTACATTTAGACATGTGGCAGACGCTTTAATCCAAAGCGACTTACATTATACTACACATTGATCACCATACATTAAGTACGTGCAATCCCTGGGATCGAACCCATGACCCTGCCGTTGGTACCGCCATGCTGTAACCACTGAGCTACAGGAAAGCGTGTTTAGGTGTAGGTTTAGCGTTTTTAGGAAAGCGTTTTTCTGTTTATAATCGAGTCAGAATCAATCTACATACCAGGAGGGTTACTACTACAAGCATGTTGTAATGAATTATTGACAGTTCCACATTTTTGGATAAACTATTCTTTTAGGGGTTGTTATTGGGGTTAATATTGCCTTTTTTGTAGCTCTAATATCTTATAAACACTTCGGCTAATCTAAACATGTTGTGTTGTTGTGACAAGCAAGGAAGTCTATAATATCTGGAGATGGCATTCCTATTCATTAGAACGGCAGTTGCTTAGCTTGTCACAACCCTTTAGAATGTATGTGATTTGATATATTTGCACTCAGTTCCATGCCATGTTCACTCTAGTGCATCCTATGCATCCTGTTGTAATTGCTTTGATTATTTTAATGTATTTTTATGTACTTTGAATGGTCATTGTGTATGATATGTGCTATATATATATATTCTTGCTATGTTTGGCATGCCTAGAGCCACATGAAAATTATGTCATGACAAAGCTGATTGGCCAAAGACATCACAAGTACGCTCAACTTCACTAGCATAAAAGACATGACACAAGATGTCTTTTCATGGCCTTTTTTAATATAGGCTATATGCAGGGGCGTAGCACCAAATTCTGGGCCCTATGCACAAGCAGTGGCCATTGGCCCCTGTAAGCTCGAGGTTCACAACTACCTACAACTACCTCACTCCTCAGGGGCCCTCCCCCCACTTGGGGCCCTGGTAATTTAGTCCCACTTTTCACCCAACTACGACGCCCCTGACTATATAATTATAAAAACAAATGAGACTTGAATGCTATGACAAACATAAACCTGTAATTTGTGTGTGTGTATACATATACATATACATATACATATATATATACACTCCTGTAGTTGACGCTTTCATTTGCATAAACAATCTGATGCTCCATTTCTTCTTAATAAATAATACAATCACTTCACAATCACAACCCTTCTGGGGCAGTTGTGGCCTACTGGTTAGTGAGTTGGGCTAGTAATCAGAAGGTTGCTGGTTTAATTCCAGCACTGGGGGTTTGCAACTGAAGTGCCCTTGAGCAAGGCACCTAACCCTCAATTGCTCCCCGGGCGCAGTAACGTGCTGCCTGCGCGTGTTCACTCCTCACCAGTAATGGGTTAAATCCAGAGGTCACATTTCAGTTATGGGTTACCATATTATGACGAATAGGTCACTTTCACTTAATAAACAACATTAAACGTGTCTTCTAACATCTTTTTTTTACAGCTTCATAAGGATTAAGAAAAAAATCTTCCACACAGAAACAGAAGTAATTAATGGTCAAAAGATTTCCCAAGAATTCATGTTGATATTTTTAATTCAGCATTGTTTATATGTAATGTAATAAATTATATACAATAGAACATACACTGTAGGCACCGGAGGTGTTTACATAAACATGTCACAGAGAATGTTTTCATGAAATTAACCTTAAGAGCTACCTTAAGCTTCAGGAAGCTTTTAGCCCATAATGTGCATTTTCACTCCAGGTTTTAATAGCTAGGGAGCATACAGTAAGTGATTTCAAAGTGTATGTATGAATTTTTAAATAAGTACATGGAGAAGTAAAGCATAGGCTAAGCATCTCAGTTATACTCTTAAACTAAAGCACTACTGCCTGGCTACTGGAATAATTGAGAAGTTAATTATTTACTCCTTTTCTTTTTGGAAAAACTTGCTGTGAATGAAACTATTCATTTTGTATTTACTTATTTTGAAGGCTAGGTTAATCACTCACAGTTTACCAAAAAAATATATATTTTTGTTAAAGATCCATATAAATCCACATAAAGGTTTAGGTCAAGTTCACTAGGTTTTGTACTAGGTCTTTGTCCACTAATCAAAGATTAGTAAGTAAAGCTTTGTGTGAGTTAACACTTCTGGCCCCAAGGCTGATTCAGAGATGGAAGGGAAGAACAGCAGGTGGAAGTGATGCAAAATAAACAGAATTAAACAAAATTCAATAATTTAAAATGACTTTGTTTGACTTTGACTAGAAACAAGATTAATAGATTAATCTTAAAGATCTGTTAATCTTGTTTCTGTTAGTAAAAATAAAAACATTAAGTGAAAAATGAAAAAAATGACTGCTTCACAACATTATCTATTGAAAACGAGAACATTCCCTTATCTCTTTGTGAAGACAACACAGACCCAACACAAGATTAAACAGCAATAATAAAATAACATAAATAGAATAATAGGAAGAAGGAAATGAATACGTGAAAAACTGATAAACTGAAAATATAAAAATTAGTAAGGAATAATACTGAAATTGTTTATCTTTAATCTCTCAAACAATAAACACACTGTTTGCATTTAATAAACGCAGATCCTAAGACCTTTTATTTGTCTTTATTCATTCACCCTAGATTTTGCTCCAAATCTATATAACTGTAAACCTATAAACCATTGGGCCACATAAAAAGTTTAGCAGATTAAGTAAATGGACTGGATGCTATCAAGCACCATAAGAAGTAGTCCTTATATGACTGCTGTGAGTCTGCTACTGTAAAGGTGCGTATTAAAGTATTCAACTTTAGTTATTGAACTGCATCCAGTATAGGCTCCATGTTTAAACGCTCTGTATTATAGAACTAAATGTTTTCTACATTTTCTCTATGCTCAAAAACATGTCACTGAACACTAAACCTGTGTTCAGTGGCATCCTCTTCATCACAGGCTCCAGTTCTGAGCCTCTAAGCACCGAGTGAACACACAGGATGTGCAGGCCAGGAACAAAGAGCATGGGTGGGATTGAGGCAGGTGGGGGCTGGCTGGGGGAGGAAGCGGAACTTAAGAGATGACAGGCTCATTCTGTTTAGCATGCTAAGCATGTTTGCCATGCTTGCTTCTGACGGTTTTACGCATGCAAGCCTTCATTTGCCCAGCTATCTGGATTTTAACATCCATTCTAACAGTGAGAAAAAGAAAACATTCCTACACTAGTTGCATAGAGCGATTTGAACCAATGTTTACTAATCAAATATATATAGTAACATGTACATCAAGGGACACAAGCGGAATACCTCTGATAATTGACAGTACAAAAATAAAGCCCAATAAATATTACAAAACATGAGGCCAGATGCTTTGTAAATCATTTATTTTTCTATGGCAACACTGTGAAACAGCAACACCGGTGGATAGATGTATTCTCAATGAGGTACAAAAGCATGGTGTGAGTTTGAGGAGGTGTAAATGTTAGAGCGGTACCGCTATAGTGCTAAATAATCTGCAGGGAGTGACAATTGGACTGATCAAATTTGTGATTTCTACCACTGTGTCTTTCACAATAATTTTGCAAATTATAACTGTTTTTAGATATAATTTTAGATCTCATCTTAGAAGCCCATCATTTACACTTACATATTAGGCAAATACAGTGAGAACATCACTGTTACTGCCACTGTTCTTACTGTATTAAAAAACATTTAGGTTTCAACAAAGCAGGGTTAGCAGGTCAAGGCTGTCACTCAATAATCTATGCTGTGCAAATATAGTGTGTATTAAGACAGCTAATCAGATGTTATAGAATAGAAACCAATTCTCTAATAGTCTATGAATAACGAGAAGCAATTTATTGGCAGTTGCTTGAGAGTTCCTTTCTGTGGCAATAGCTTTTGTGCACAGTTATGTCAGAGGCTTTCAAGCTGAATCAATAAATAAAGTCAGTGCTTTTAACAAACAGTGGTCGTGCCCTTTTAGATGATGGGCTGAGAGCTAACCCCTCCCCTCAACACCTCCACTCTCACGTAAAAACAAACAACTTCCTCCTTTTTAAACAGCATGCAAATATTAGAATGTATCCTAATCATGTTAATCAATGTTGTATTTATTAGGATTAAACTGAAATACTAATATGTATATTATATTTATCACTTTGCTACCTTTGACTTTGTCAGTCCTTCTAGTTAATGTTCTTCAGTGTCTAGTTAATGTTTACACTCCCAAGGTACACTGCACTGCCTGAGCCTGCTGTGATTGTGAAAGCAGACTTAGAGTTGCAGTATGGGGTTACTGTCATGCTGTATTAAAATCAGAATGATCCATAGCTCCTATACAGCCCTGAAAACAAGATACACATGCCAGACAATCCACTATGATGTGATCATCTGATTTTAGCAAGGAGGGAGCATAACTTTTGCTTTTGGGCATCAGGGGCTTTCCCCAAACAAGGCACACTTTAGTGCTCACAGCAGTTTTATTTAAGCATAAGAGGGATATTTTTTTTTTATTAGGAGAGCTATTAGAGAAAGAATTGTGCAATAAAATGACATTGGCATTCCATGACTCCATGGTTCTATAAGGTATTCTCTAGCCATCCAGTCCCAGCATAAGCTTCAGCACTTTTTCTAATTTTACAAAGGATTAGCGGTATAAAGGATGGATAAATAAAGCGGGTATCACTTCAGAGGTCCAATAAGTAAGACAAAACAACAATGTGACTGTTTACTGATAATACTGATAATATTCAAGTAACTATTTATTATAATAATTTTAATTACAGAAAACATAATATTTAACTATTATTGTCTCCTATTCTTAAACATGATACAGCTTTTTTAAACTTTTTTACATAATGGTGAGAACTAAAATACATTCCATTCTCTTTCATAAATTAGTGTTTTCACCAATAGTGTTGTCTGCATCTGTCGAATTAAAAAAATAGGAAGAGCACTGTCCTGCAGTATTATTTTAACAATTTCATATAATTCTTTTAAAGTAAAATATTTCTAAAAGACGCCAAAACATAAAGCTTTGCATGTCAACATTCTTTAATTGAAAAATAGTCATTTAAAACATTTTAGAACAAATACATAGAAGTCTTGTATGTATTTGTTCCGAAAACCTTGTGTCATGTTGCACAAGGTTAAGGAATAGCCTTAAGGCTTGTGCAGTCATGTCAGGCATTAATTTATGCTTATTAAGTAACTGTGTCATCGAGGTCTGAAATTGTTTGAAAATAAATACTAAGACATGCATAGAACAGCAAGGAAAAGCAGTTTCACTGTAATTCACCATAAAGGAGGGAAGCTTTATAGAGCATTTTCAATCAATGTTTTATGTGTCAGTCATGAAATTACGCCACAGCAGATTCATTACATTTACCACAAAACATTTTGATCACTTGCAAAATCAGCATAGGTTGCAAATTAAACTAAAACTTTTACCAAACTCATACAAACTGTTAACTGCTAGTGTGGCCTGTGACTAGGGTTTTTCTGAGCCAATCACTTGAGCCATAAATGTCACGTGATCAATTACTCTAAAGACCCAAGAAAACAATGACCTATCTTCAATCTGCGAAAGAACATTTTAAGCAACATTTAATAGATAAAGATAAATAGTCAATAGATAAAGATGCTTCATAATTTGCACTTCACACACCTTTCAAAGACCTTTTTGCTGAAGGGCCAAGAAGCCTTCCATAACAAGCCTCATGATTTGTTTATTTTAACCTAGGGTTTTTGTCAGTTTTGATCTAAGGATTCTGAATGGGCTGCTATGGTTGCTCCAATATTGGCTGTTTCCAGTGAAACGACTCCAACTGACCTGCCATAGCGAACTGCAAAAATATTTAATCTCTATAAAGCACAAAGTAATATTTGATGAACATATGAAACGTCTATCTAATGGCACCACCTTGTCACATTATAAAGTAAATAGGACAGCTACTTTCAGATGATGAAAATTTGCTGCATTTATATGTGCTTATTTGCAGCAAGTAGTTTAGTCATGAGTAATTTAGTGTCTTTTCAGACAGTACGCCAACAAACTTATGTATATTACACACAAAGAGATTTCTCATAATGCCAGAATTCAATCCAATGGGATGGATTTATACAATTTCTGGAATTAGGGTGTTGTTACGGAGGAGGCTTCCGCTCTTCCTCCTCTGCGTCACCAGAGGGAACCCTTTCCAGAATACTGATTTCCAGAATACTCATGGCGATGTCTTGTATTGCTTTTCACATGCATTTCAGAGTGTTTATTTGTTGTTTGCCTGGTTACGTTTTTGGATTGTCTATGGTTTTTGATTGTTTGCCGCCTGCCCTGAACTGTGCCTGTTTAACGTTGATGATTGTTTGCTGCCTGCCTCGAACCACACCTGTTATACCGATTACGTGTTTGTTCAGTCTTTATATTACTGTTTGCTGGAACTTTCAGTCATAGTTCATAATTAACTACTATGACCGAGGAACAGTTTCCCCTCCACCGATTATGACAGCGTCCCCATTGAAACCCAGCCTGTCGGTTACCACAGCCCCATCTACGGTCAGCCCACAACTCTCCTTTCCGAAGAAATATGACGGTAATCCAGCACAGTGTAAGGAGTTCCTACTACAATGCTCTCTGTTGGTCTCCTAACAACCAGCTCTCTATCCTACGGAGAGCAGCTGTATTGCTTTTGTCTGCTCTCTCCTTACAGGCAAAGCACTGGAGTGGGCAACTGCAGTTTGGGGAACGGACAGTTCTACCTTCCCCACTTTCGACTCTTTTCTGTGCCAATTCAAGGAGGTTTTCGAACATTCTGCGGAGGAAATGAGCCCAGGCGAATGACTGCTCTCGCTCACCCAAGGAGGTCTCCTCGCTGCGGAATACGCACTCAACTTCTGCACGCTAGCCGCACAGACTACTTGGGTAGAGGACACCCTGCTGCTTCTCTTGCGTGTCGCGATTAAGGGAGGTCCCTGAGTGAGTACATAGAGCTTTCAATTCAGATTGATAATCTTATTCATTTTCCGGCATCCCCACCGAGATAATATTCCTGTCACACATGAGTATGCAGCCCCCTCTGAGCCCATGCAAGTTAATTTTACCCGTTTATCTACTGAGGAGTGAGAACAACGTTACCGTTTGGGTCCATGCCTCTATTGTAGACAAGCAGGTCATATGAGATCCTCCTTCCCGGTTCGACCCAACCCAGACCGTGCTCCGGTGAGTTTAGCTTCCACCTCTAATAAGATTAGCAATGTTATTAACTTACCCATTACTATAGTGGTTTCTGGTGTAAAAGTAGCTGCAGCTAACTTTATCTCAATTGAGTTAAGTATATCCCTCTAACTACCTGTTCCTCTTCAAATAGGTGCTCTCCACTCTGAAAGGATTCAATTATATGCCATTTCCTCCCCTACGCATACTATAGTTCTGGGTCTGCCTTTGTTACACATGCGCGAACCATTCTTATCCTGGAATGAAGGACAAATTCTTCACTGGGGTGTGAATTGTCATGGTAAATGTTTGTCAAAAGTGGTTCCCACTCGTCTCCCTCCGAGCCTAATTGAACAGTCCTACGAACTCCCTAGTAATGTTCCTGTTTCGATAAGAACTCGCCAAAGGCTTTATTCGCCCGTGTAATTCGCCACTTAGGCGGGGTATTTCTTTATCAAGAAGAAGGACGGGGGATTGAGGCTATGCATAGATTATCGCAGCCTTCAATGATATTATGGTCAAGTTTCGATATCCCCTTCCGCTCATACCCGTTGCTCTAGAACAGCTCCGTTGAGCAAGGTATTTCTCTTAATTAGACCTCAGAAGTGCCTATAACCAGGTTTGTATTCATGAGGGTGACGAGTGGAAGACGGCCTTTTCTACCTCGTCCGGTCACTACAAATATTTGGTCATGCCCTTTGGTTGAACCAATAGTCCATCTGTCTTTCAAGCCTTTAAAAATGACATATTTTGTGATATGCTTGAGAAGTGGGTTATCATTTACATTGACGATATCATGATTTTCTTTAATGGGACGTTGGAGGAACACATATAGCACGTTCGTTTGGTCCTTATTAATAATTATTTGTGAATTCCACACTACTAGCACCTCGTTCCTAGGTTATGTTATCAGTCAAGAGGGAGTGGCTACGGACGATAAGAAGGTCCAGGCTGTAACTAAGTGGCCACTCCCCAAAACTATTAAGGAACTGCAACATTTTCTGGGGTTTTATCGTCGGTTCATTCAAGGTTGTAACCAAACGACATACAGGTTGTATAGTATGGAATGACATGGCAACCAAGGCTTTCACTGAACTAAAGGCCCATTTTACCACTGCCCCCATACTACACAACCCTGATCCAGACCTTACCTTTATAGTTAGTTATAGGTAGACGCTTCTAATCACAGTGTAGGGGCCGTTCTGTCCCAACATCATGGGTCACCTCCCAAAATATTCCCTTGTGCCTTCTTTTTACAACAGCTCTCCCCACCCGAACAGAATTATAATGTAGGTAACCGCGAGCTTACCTACATTATAGACACTGGCTCGAGGAAGCTACATACCCCTTTATGGTCATTACAGACCACAAAAACCTGAAATACATTTGTACTGCCTAACGTTTAAACCCTAGTCAGGCTCGCTGGTCCCTATTCTTTACTCGTTTTGACTTTGCTGTCACCTATCGTCCAGGTTCCAAGAATGCTAAGGCTGACGCCTTGTCCAGACAGGCAGATTCTGCCCCCAAATCAGACTTCCCCAAGCTTCAATAGGAGTAACCCCCTTAAAGTGTGTGTTGGGCTTTCAACCGCCATTGTTTATATTGTCTGGGGAGCCCACCGATCTCCCAGCAGTAATTGACTGGTTCCGCCGTAGCGAGGAGGTCTGGGAAAGAGCCCACACACACCTACTCCATGCTGTACACCATCAGACAGAGCAAGCCAACTGTCATCGTCGCCCTGGACACAGCTTCGCCTCTGAACAATGGGTTTGGCTTTCCACAAGAGATCCTTTTGACTCTGCTTTTGGATTACATTTTTGATTGTTTGCCGCCTGACCTGAACTGTGCCTGTTTAACATTGATGATTGTTTGCTGCCTGCCTCGACCCATGCCTGTTATACCGATTACGTCTTTGTCTAGTCTCTTATATTACTGTTTGCTGGCTTTGACCCTTGCCTGTTACTCGACACAAATTAAAGTACTGCAGATGGATCCTCACACCTCCGCATCTCTGTTACAGGTGTACAGGTTTTTATCTGCAATGTCAGATTATAACAATAAGCACTTCCAAGAAAGAACTCATCATTGAATTTGCTATCAAGCATATTAAAAGATATTCAAGAATTTTAAATGAGATGCTTATTAGCAGTAAGTAAACTAGGCATCATTGAACACACACTGCATCCTCCATTTGTCTTTACTTAATTTCAGATACAACCCTGTTGCTTTCCATGTTAATTATTTGGTTTTTCCTATGTACAGTAAGTGAATGACTTTTAGCTAGAATTATCTGTAATGTGGACAAGAGCTTAAAAACAATGTTTCTCTATCAGGACACCTTAAAAAACTTCAAGACAATAAGCATAAAATAAGCTAAGACAACTAACACTCAAACTGTTTCTTAGTGGTTACTTTTACTGTATTTGTTATGCCAAGCTCTAGAATATTTAATTAAATAGAAATTATGAGCTTGTGAGTGTGTGGACAATCGAGCTAACTACCACTGAAACAGAACTATCTGATAAGTAGATTACACTGTCATTTCTTGTGAGCGTTAAAGGGTCTTCCTGGCAACATAGCTGCTACATAGTTTGGGCCTGACTAGATGAATCTAGATGCCTGTTACTGGGTGGAACCTTTAATATTAGACTGGGGATTCCTCTCAAGCTATAGTTTATCTCTTACGATCGCTTCACCTTAGTTTTACTACAGTTTACACAAAAAACTATGGTTACCACAAATTTACCATTGTTTTGCTACAGCAACCATGGTTTAACCATGGTGTTTGTAGTAAAACTGTGGTTATGTAAATGGGAAATGATGTGCCACAAACATGGTAACTGCACTTTTGCTATAGTAAAACCATGGTTAAATTTTATAAGGGACATTGCTGAGTAAACTATTCATTCATAAAGCTTTGTTATTGCGTTGAGCATTGAATTCGTTCACAATCCTGCTGAGAGCGTCAAAAGAGTAAATTTGGCCTGATCACAACTAAATTAACTGAAATGCTCCCACACTGAAACCATGTGATATTTTCACCACCCATTAAAGTCTTCCTGAATAGAACTAAAACTAATCAATAACAGATGAACCCAACAGGGGTAAAGAGGCAAAGAAGGTGATGAAAACTAGTTTGCCATGATCTCAAAAAATGTTGCCTGGCAGTGGAGAATTTAGTTGTTTGTTGCTTCAATGTTTAATTTAAAGCAGGCAGTGCATGTTCTCATATGGACGCATGTTTAAATCAAGCTTTTGTTATGTATCTCCCACTGCTTTCCTGTCCAATTCAATTTCCACTGTTCATTCTATTAAACACAAAAAAGTCTATGAATACAGTTTTAAAAAGTTTTATGAATACAGTTATAAAAAGGTTGGCAATAATGATGATGCTGAAGACATCTGAAATTTGCCATATTTACTAAGTTTGGAAATCTCCAAACTGATACTGTGTGGACACACATGGATGTGCACTGAGAGTGATGTGCACCGGCTGTGTTAAGCTACAGTGACATTAAATGGCCAAGTGCATTTCATACCTCAGAAACACAGTATGCCACAAAAACTGTGAGCGATTAGCGAAGAAGTAAAAAATGAGCTGCATTGTAATGCCCGCCAGTTCTCCTATACTACTTAATCCATCCAAAACACATGGCTTACCTTGTGCCTTTTTCACCCATTGCGAGGGTCTGTACGTGACACGTTCCAAAGAAACTCTTCTGCTTAAGGAGTAGAGGGGTTGTAGAGTAAAGAGAGAAAGACAAAGCTGAGGAACAAAGAGAGAGGAAGAGAAATATACACAGATCAAAAGAGAATTTACTATGCACTCTGTCAGGCTGCGTTACAGAGCGGCTGACACTTAAGCTCTCCTTGTGGTTTGAAGCTTTTTCAGCTGAATCCAATTACTGGAGCATCTCCGCTGCTGGTTGCCAAGAGGCAACCCACCCCCCCCCCTTCCCCAAATAAAACAATCAAACATCCATGATCCCTTGCTGATTTCCTGTGATGCCCTGGTCCAAATGTCCTCTAGATGGGCACAGATGTGAAAGACAGATTTCTGTTTGATATCCAGTAATATGCACTGCCTCACACTGTATCCGTCTACCAGAGCTACAGCACCACCCTCCCTTCCGTTGTCTCTCTATCCTCGTCTCTCTTTCACACACACACTTTCTCCCTTCCTCTCTGGATATGTGAGGGTATGTGTGTGTGGGTGAGTGGGTGATATTCTCCAAAGCTGGGCATATATTTTTGCAGTCCGTGAAAAGGGCGCACACATCGTCACAATAGAGCGTCATTCTTATTGCTGAAATCATTAATGTGAAATCAGTGGTGTCACATTTTTGTTGTGCACTAAGGGTACCGTATCAGTGTTTGTCATAATAAAGCATTTTGGTAAACCATAATGTAGCGCCCTCAATAATATGGATTGATGGTTTTATTAAAATAATCCCTGATACTACTTTAGTGTTTTATCATGGAACACTGGTGAGTGATTGACCAGTTTACTTTTAGAAAATACATTTTAATTTATGTCAATCATTCAAGACAGATAAAAATGCTTCATAAAAATCACACATAAATGACAAACCACATTACACATCAGCAATACCCACAGCATCATTATTTCAGACTGTTATGATAAAGCGTGTATAACTAAAATAACTGAAGTCTGAGAAATAAGATACATTAATAATGTCCTATGCTAAAAATGTATTATTGGGACTTTTCATGAATAGGTTATACTTTGGTGTTCCTACATTGGTGTAACTATTTTAAAACAAATCCTGTGTTGTTGCTTTTGCTGTTGTTGTAAGAACTATTAGATATGTCAAACCTATCATCTACCAGCATAACATGAACCTAGCATGAAGTGAAATCGCTAAAATGGGGCTTCCACCTGAAGTCGTGATAAACCTTACAGGACCGCATCCATCAATTACAAGCTTAATGTAATTAATAAACATTATGCCATATCCGTTGAATTGATATTTTATTTATTGTAGTTAAAAGCAATTTTTAACTATAAACTCATTTAATTTAGTTGTGCCTCCTTACTGAGTAATTCTCCCTTATTACTAAACGTAACATTCCTTAAAACCAAAACACATAGGATGTGATAATCTGATCCCTTTTCACACCATTGTTGAAAGACAAATAAATCTATTTTTTCACACAAAATGTAGCCTGGAATGTGTTAGTTAGGCACAAACATTCAGCTCTGTTCTTCTCAATGCACTCGTACCTACTTAATGTATGAAAATTAATTTATGCCTAATTTTATTCAGTTTAATTCAATTATTAATTTTAGGATTATTAATTTAAGCCTAATTTTATTCAGTTTAATTCAGTTATTAATTTTAGGCTTATTTTATGCTTATTTTTAAAAAAGTATAAACTCAAATCAACACAAATCAGGTTGTTTTTTAAGTAAAGCTGTTCCTTAACTCTGAAGTTTGGCTTGATGTCATTTCTTGTCTGGTTTGTTGACATAAAAACAAATGAAAGGAAATCAATATAAAAATACAGAAACATTACAAAAACTATAAAGCAGTTTTAAAAAATGTGGATGTGTTATTAACAGACTATTTTTTTATTTTTTTTAATAATTGTGCTTTGAGAACAACCCAGTTTGCAGAGGGAGAGTTCTTTAAATGTCACAGTATATCACAGATCCTTTCTGAAACAATGCAGTGCCACTTCAGGAAATCTCCTTCCAAACCTATTATTCCAAGTATTGACACTTGTATTGCTATTGTATTGCTCTCTATCTCTCTTTCTATATATATTGTGACGAGTCTCTCCGGGGCAATCAACGTC
>JAZGTJ010007278.1:0-23177 GCA_036877575.1 Botia almorhae
GAGTGACTTACTGTTCTGTGTGTTTGAGAGACCGAGAGAACGAGAGACAGTGAAAGACAGTAAAGGGAGGGAGAAGTGGGTACATTAGAGAAAGAAAGAAAAGCGTGTGACATTGGGGATTGTTGGCAGCCCTGGTTGCATTGGCGCTTCCTTGAATGGCTGCCATATGTCCTCGCTTATCTTGACATTCTAATCTCAGTGCTGGCCCAGAGATGGTGGGGGATTTATTTAGTCTGCTTTGTGGAATGAATGCAAACAGTGGAATAGCTGGACCCGCCGCAGTCTTCACCCTGGTTCAATCTCACTGGTTAAAATGACTATGTGATATGGCCCTCTCTCTCTCCGTGGCTTTCTCCTATTCTCTTTCTTTCTATATCTCTATTTATATTTTTATTGCAATGCTGCTGTTTATCTCTCAGCTTCTTCCCTTTGTATGATAACAAACCCCGGAATGCTGCTGTATTATATTCCTGTGTACGTCCCTTTTATTTTTCACGATGCTGTCAATATGAATTTGTTTGGGTGCTCGTGAGGTTTGTGCGTTTGTTTGTTTTTTTGCTGTAGCTTCTTTTGTGTGCATATTGGAATGACTAGATGCAGAAGGGCCACTTCGAATAGTATGTGTATATGGATTGTAGAGTGTGAAAGTGTGTGTGTGTGTGTGTGAAAGGTTTGTGGAAAGTGTCTGGCTGAGCAGACTGTTCTATATATAAATGCCTTGCTAGTTCATAAGTGACGTTAATGATAGAGTCAGGCAGACAATGGCAAGCTGTCAGGGTCAGTAATTGAGTAGGAGGGATGAGCTCTCTTCATTTTAGTCCATCGGTGTCACAGCGACAAGAGCACCACGGCAACTCGTCACCCAGAGATACCAGACCGCCTGAACAATAGCTCCTGTCCGTCACAGCGCGTGGCCGTCTAGTGCTGGTGGGGTTAGTGAGATGATGCTCTCACTGGAAAAGAGAGCTCTCATTACAGCCATACTTCTCTGTACCGCCACACACACACATCTGCATACAAAAGATTGTTGTCGGACGTGGCAAGAAGTGGGTTAATGTGCATAAGTTTGATATGCAGCGGTTTGGAGTCATTTGTAGCGCACATTCAAAGGTTACACATTCTCATATAGTTCAACTTTGCATCTGGACAAGCACTCAGAGATCGGTCGTCCACCAATCCAACCCGCCACTTATCTAAAGCCATTGTTCGAGCCTGTGCTGTGAAAGGCTGTTTTACTTGGCAAGAACGTGGCCCTATTACTTAGCCTAATTAAAGCAAGGTACATAATTATGGTTAATTACATACCGACAGCAGTACCCCCCCAACTTTAATTTCCAGTGTGTGCTTTGTATCATTGCATATCAAATATGTTTACAGTTGTGTGTGTATTTTCTGTTTAAATGTATAGATATAGAGGTGTGTCTTTGTGTGTAGGGATTAGTAAGAGGCATAGAGATCAAAACAAGCCTCTGAGTTTTTTAATTGCATTTAAACCAGCTGGGTCTTCAAAAAGAGATGACTGAAAAGGAGATGAAGGTATGCCTGTGGGAAACATTTGGAAGCATGGCTTTTCTATAAATTAAATATTTATACAAATCAGCATTTCCAATTAGACTGTGTGTGTCTCCTGTTCACTCTGATTAATATATCATCTGCAGAGGGATTTTATCCACCCCTTGAAAGGCAGAGAAGATCTGTTTTTCTTTGGTCACTACTTTCAGCATCTTAGTTTGGGCATATTTTAGTAATTTTCATGTTCCTTCTGAAATGTTTTATTTATCCTCATTTGCATGAATACACAAAACAAACTAATATGGTAGCTGCCTAGATATCATTTTATGATCATAGGTGTGCTCCTGACAAGTCTATTACAAGTCAAACATAGGCAGCAAACTTAACATATATATTGTTACTGTGAAGGCAATCCCAGAATGCTTTGCAATCTGCTTTTTAAAAATAAATCAAGTTACATTCACTACTGATTATTCATTAAACTAATCATTTAAAAAAATGACTCTTTTTAACATTTGTGTTTTATGACTTTTGAGCCTAACTGAGTCACATTGGTGGCTTAGCATATGTAGGCAGTAGACAACAAGGCTGCTAGGTTTTGGAACAGAACTCTGATTTTCAAGGTCGCTTGTGTCTCAAATGTTTATTGCCCTGGTCAGATAAACTTGGCTGTACCTTAATGTGGTAGTTCTGTCGCCTGTAGTGCTAGGGGGGTTCCTCTGGACACTTGCCTCCCCCATCGTCCTCATCCTTGGCCTCTGGAGGTCAACAAGGAACATCATTGGAGTAAAAATACTCTATGGTGGGTGTAGGGCCGCTCAAAGTGTATGTGTCCCTCACCAGCAGGCACATCACCGGTCACCTCTTCTTAAAGTCTCTTATTTTAGTCTGTTGCTTGCAGCAAAATCCCACTCATAAGAATTCTTCTCAGTTGGCCTCGATCCCTTTAATTGCTTTAATGAAAAATATCACCTATTAATAAAATTACACAATGCAAGGGATATGCTTTCCAGGGTTTTCTGGTATTTGGGTCCCTTCATAAAGGCTGTAGAATGCCTATATATTTCTTTTTCTTTCTTTTCATTTTCTTCTTTTCTTTTTCTTCTTTTTTCCTTTCCTGCTATTGCAGTGCTATACAGACTCAAGCCTATTATTCCACCCAGAGAGCTGGGAATATGGACCCTACAATAGACTCCAGAACAGAGAGACTCTTCAATTCTACTCTGGTATGTTGGAAGATTAGTCCTATTGCTGTGCAGTGCAACAGCTTGACTTTTAGTGGAAAAAGGTTCAATTTTACTTTTGCTCATGTGTGTGTCTCTCTCTTCACATCTAGAGTGTCCTCTGTGTCTTAGCTGTGGGTATGAAGCTGTTACAAGTCTTGGCGTGTCCTGCCATGGTGTTGGTGAAAATGACTTAGCACGCTAGCAACATGCAGGCCTGTGCAGTGCTGCTGTTAGCTTTATAGAGTTCTCTCTTTACCCCGCTGAAGTAGCTTATCCACAGCAGCAGGGTCTTTGTAACCTGTGGCTTTATCTGCCCTGTGGATATGGTTGGCCAGCTGAAGCTACAGTAGCTTTTCTTTTGGACCGCAGGATCTGGCTATAGATCAGTGCTGCTCAGGTACAGTCACATGATTGAGCACCTGTGGAATACTTGCTGATCTCCCATTTTGCACAATGGCTTTCATTCACTAATAATTGCTTAAGTGTTTTATTCTTGTGGGCCCAGAAATGGTTCTTGTGCGGAGTGTGTACACACATTTGTTTGTCCTTATTTTAATCTGTCTTATTCTAACTGAGAGAATGGATAGCAGTTTTAACTTACAGTTTTACAAGCAGTTTTAAGTTTTTAAAGTTTTACAGTTTTAGCGCACATTAATAGATTAGACCCAAAGCCTTGTTTTTAAAACTGTTGTACTACCTCACTGCTGTTTGTTTCTTGGTTAACAACCTCATCGTAATTATATGGCGTGAGGCAATGAGGGCTTGAATGCGACAAGGGTGTCAAATGCATTTATTCAGTCAACATCTCACATTAATGTTGCCGCTAAGTTGCGGAGTGTTCAGCTCTCAGCTCGTCTTATCTGTAACATGCATCAAAACGTTCCCTCAACAACGCATATCTCAGACACTCCCTGATGGCATAATATCTGCCTGCTCTTAGTTCATCTGGAGTGACATAGATTGTGTATCTTTCCCCCCCAGGCTAAGTCTTTAAAACAGTAACCCTCATTTGCCAGGTGTCTAAAGTGCTTTTGAGGAGGGAAGCGCACAAAGAAAACTCTTTATTCAATCTCTTCATTGTTATCTAAATGCTTTGAGTTGTCCAAAGATGGAAAAGCATTTAGACTTGTCTTGATTCACTGTGATGTAACATGCAGTGTTGTTATGCTTAACGTGTTAACATCTTGCCTTTCTTCACCAATGTTTATTCTGGCACTATTAGCGTCTGTCTGTAGGAATACTGTGAGCTGTCACACACTGATAGTGTTATTTAGTGAGGCCCGAAACCTTCTTTTTTGCCCTTACCCAAAAATCAATCCAAAGACGGACATCTCTTAATCACCTTTAAACTTAAAGTGTGATTTTTGAGCCAAGTGTATTTTAAATAGAGCTTATTTTAAATACAAATTTCGT
Source organism: Botia almorhae (assembly GCA_036877575.1). Taxonomy (NCBI): domain Eukaryota; kingdom Metazoa; phylum Chordata; class Actinopteri; order Cypriniformes; family Botiidae; genus Botia; species Botia almorhae. The sequence goes on from JAZGTJ010007278.1 coordinate 4,152, forward strand.
TTTGGAAAGTTACAGACAAACGTCTAAGACGCTGTGGCAAAAAAAACATAAAAACTCATTTATTTGCCCATCTTCACGTAAATAAAAAATAAGTAGTTAATGTAGTTTGAAGGTTTTTTCTCCACACCTTTGGTTATGTTTTTTCTCTTCTAGGGCTCAAAAAATACAGGTACAGGACAACCCTGAAAACATGGTATTAGTTATTAAAACATGTATTTATATGTACCACAGAGATTAACTGAAAGAGAGGGAGGATAGTTAGAAGCAGTGGTGTGACTCTCCACAGGTTGGTTACTGAGGAAGCCAAGATAAACGAAGAACATGTGCATGTGCGTTCACAGGTGGCTCCAAATGGCTCAACTCTCCCCCGGTGGTCTGTGTTTTGCTGTGTCCGAGGCATTGCTTTGTCCAGGGCTTTCTCCTTGATTAGGCCCTGGTGAGGTCTCACTTAAAGGCCGAGCAAGAGCAGCATTCTACCTGCGCTGCCCATGCTGTTCGTATCACAGCCACTTCCCTCATAAAGCCACTTAATTCCCCGAGAAGTAGCATGCTGCAGCAGTGGCCAGCCAGTGGAAGGGTGTCGTAATGCATCTGGACCCGACATCGCCCCACAGGGATAATAGTCCTGATTGCTACTGATTCCCCATCTCCACAAAGTACCTCATGTAAAATAAGTGACATTTAAAAGGCATCAAGATGTGAGAGGGAGCCAGGGTGCACACCAGAGAGAGAGAGCAGGGGAAGTACTAAGCTTTTCACCTGAATGAGACGGTGAAAAAAGGTCCCTTCTATTGCCGGCGGGGGAGCGACAGAAAAGCGATAAGCCCTCGTGTCGCGAGCTGACCCTCGCTGCTAAGCTTTTTAACTTCCCCCTGTCTCTACTGCTTTTCTCTCCCCGCACGCATCCGCACACACGAAGGAAGAGAAAGAAAGAGGCTGGAAAAGAGAGGCTGTGGCAGGGCTGACATTGCTTCTGGGAAGTGCTCGAGTTGGCGTGCTAAAAATCATTTTAGGTTAGATAGAGGCCCCCTGAGCTGGCCCGAGGATATCACCGCGCTCATCTCCGTTTAGAGTGAAAAGCGGCAGCACCAAGCACAGCCTGCGGGCATCCTGCTCATTCCTTCTCCGGGAGTGAGAGAGGGAGTCAGTGAGCAATATGAAGGAATGCAGGAGCCCTTACTGCCTGCTGCACTGAGGGTAAAGCCAACATATGCGGCCTATGGAATGTTCTGTGACCTTAGTACCCCACAACATAGTGAAAGTCAAAACCTCTTATCTCTGGATTGTTGCTTATTTTTATTTCTTTATTTTTAATGAATTAATATAATATTCTAATGAGTCAACCTCAGTGTGTTCCTTTCTCTGTCTTCTTTTCTGACATTGACTACACATCTCAGATATGTGTCTCAAGGCTAAGAATGTACTGTACTGTACTGATTATGACTTGTATTTAGAGAGCTCAAGGAAGTTGAGAATCAGGTGAACAGTTTGTGTTTTTCTTCTCCAGGGCTGTAGTTAAAGAATTAAAAGGTGGGAACCCACCTTGTTGTGTCCCACATAAGCGCAGAAAGGCCCATCCAAGTAGCATTAGAGGATGCTATTCAAGTAGCATCAATGTGAGCAATATGCAACTGGGGCCCAATTATACAAAAAATACATGAATACGAATTTCTTTTGGCTTGTCTACCTTACTGCTGCTGAATTACAAGGAAAAGTTTTAAAGGAGTATTTCAGATAATAATGAAAATACTGTCATTACTCACCCAAACTTTTACACTGTCATAATTTAAAAGAAACACAAAAGAAGAAATTGAATTGAAGAATTTTAAAAGTTTAAAGGGGCAAAACAATTATTAAAGGTATGATAAAAGCAGTCCGTATGTGAGCTATATGTAATATAGTCTTCTGAAGACATACGATAGCTTTGTGTGTTAAGTAAATTTATAAGTACATTTTTGGGGCTTGAGAGCCATGGTCGCTATAAATTTTTAGTGTATGAAAATACCAAACAAATCAAATTTTTTAAAAATCTACAGATAAGGAAATTCATACAGGTTTGGAAATTTCATTCTGGGTGAACTGTTTCTTTAAGAGGCAGAGTGAGCTTCATGTCATTGCTTTATTATATGAATCAAATCTCAAGCAAAGGGTTTAATATTCACTGGTAGGGACAAAAAACGGTTTCAGTACCTTTCAGGAAGATGACACCATGATGGCATGTTGTCATGGTTACGATTCAGAAGTGAGTTCCATCTTAATGATAAACAATGTCGCCCTTGAGAAGCATTTGTGTTTGTATAAGTGCATGTGTCAAGCTCTGGCCTGTCCATTGTAATAGACATTATTACATTCTTACCTGTACACATTAAATCACACACACATACACCTGCAGCAGTGGATAACTGTTCTCACATTATCACTGAGCGCACACATTTTCTCACAGGGCTGTTTCAAATCCCCTACAGGGCTGTGCAGTAATGTGGGTTAAGACAGCAGTCGACACTTGTTCTGTGATGCTATAAAGAGAGTGGGCAGTGCTGACACTGTGTCAAGTGTGTGTGTTCTTAATAGGCTCATAGTAAGAACTTTAGGTAGCACGACAGTCTATGAATATTTTTGGTATATTTAACTGTGGTGATTCTTGTACAAAAGCCTTTAGACGGTGGTGACTGGTCAACCTAATTCAACCCAATTCATGTTTCACAAATGAAATGTCTGCTCCTAGCCTGGAACATGAAGGAGAGATGTTTTTGGCGGCAAGCATGTTTAAAATATTACATCACACATCTTTTTACTTCTTGTCTAATTCTTCCATTCTCTCTCTTTCTTCCTTTTTTCATCCCTGTCATTTCCCTCGCTTCTGCTCTCCTTCTCACTTTAATTGTTTATATGCATTAACATTCCCCAAATAGATACTGTTCAGGTAACAGGGCTGTAATTTGGTGTGCCCCTGTTCCATGCTGCTGCGGAGTGAAGCAAGCAATTTAGGCTTGTGCGGCAGCTGTAATCTTTGGTTGTCAACTGCCTGTGCCTTTCCAGCCTATGCTAATCAATCAGCTGCGGCCTGCACCCGCTCATCTGACCAGCTTAGCCCCGCACCCGCGCGCTGATATATCTATTAGCGTGCCGTCGGCCCCACGCCGCTACGAAGATGAGATTCCGCCAGCTTTGGCATTTTCCCTCACAGATAAGTAAGCTATCAGGCCACGGGATAAATAGCAGAGCAAAGAGTCGCCTTGGTCACCGTGTGCGCCTGTGACAATGCGGCGATGGCTCTCCTCCCCTCATTATACGCTCCCCATCATTATAAAAGTTGTTTACCAAGAGAGGAGGGCGGCCTTATCTACCCTAGGCACAATGTTGCGGCTTTGAAAACACACTCGTGTGTGCAGTTGGGCAAGACGGAGGGACTTTTTCCTCTCTATTTTGTCATTTCTGTGTGGAGCTGTGTGGTTGGAGGCTTCTCTTGTTTTGTCGGTGTGTGCAATAAGAGTTGCAGAGGGGTGTGTGTGTCCGTATTAACACGTTTGTGGGTTTATATTGTAAAAAATTAAGCCCATGAAATGTGAAGTGTTTGTGTAGTTCCAGAGAAAAATCATAGGCCGTCTTTAAAACGACGCAGATTGGTGTTTTAGTAAGTATTTAGAGTGTATTTTAAGTTCATGGCTTATACTTAAGGCAGATAATGATGTATGGTTTAATATATACTGGCAATTCACAAACATGTATGATACATAGATTTAGATCTTGAATTCAAGTCTGAATTATAACTTAAACTACATATTTTTTTTACCATGTGGAAAATTTACTTGGACAGGCAAAAAAAGGTTTTGCTTTTCAATCTGAGTGAATCCCTCACTCATGGGAAGCTGTATATAATAAGCCCTTTCTAAATATATGGTCACATGACAACGATTTTTCACTGTTTGCTGTAGTGGAGGCGAAACATCTTACTCCACTTTCTTCTGCTCTGTGTGTAAGACAAGATTTCACCTCTGCCTCTTCTGGACCCCAGCCTTTCCCATTCTCTCAGTCACAGAACACAGTGACTCTGGTATCAGTGGATGTATGTGTGAGAGGGAGTGTATGTGTGTGTTCAGTAATCCCGAGTGGGAGTAAAGTAGCAGTGTGAGGGAACAGATTGCACTTGATCATGCTGAAATGCGCTCTTATCCATTATTGGATCTGAAATGGAGGAGGCTTAGGAATTATCAGAAGCCGGCGGTAATGTGGAGATCATCTGGCGAAAGCTGAGGGCCGGCTGGCGTTCCGAATAGGATTGTGAAGACACACCCACAACTTTCTTGGTTTTGTCTCTTGGAGGCGGAGTGCATCCTGATTGAAGTACTAAATTTAATGAACAACCAACTTGATGAAGTAGGTTCTTTAGGTCTGCAGGTGTGTAGAAATATATTACCAGACATAATATATATATATATATATATATATAATATATATACTGACTTGGCATTGTCCTTTAACAACTTCTGTCTCTAACCCCACATAAGTATATAGTGGTGTCATAAGTGCGGAGCAGCATCTTTGTGTCTCATCCCAATTCATATGATTTGTGCATGACCTTTCCACTGGGATTAGCCAGGCGCTGCACTTTTCCAAAGTTCACAAGGTCAGTAGTTCATCTACACACAGGCTGCTTGAGTGCTGCGTGTAACAGAATGGGTTCTGCATTCTGGAAGTAGAGAAAGAAAAAAACAGGTTTAAAGACGGATAAAGAGAGAGTAGCAGAGACAGGTCTGTGTCTCATTTGGTAATTGATGATGGTGAGAAGGGATTGCATTATCCCCAGGAAGAGCTTTAATCTGCTTTCACCTCATGGCTTCTCCATTTCCTGAAGTGCATCTTGACCCCAGACTATAGCAAAACACTCCTTAACACGCGCCAAATATATGTGTACATGTAGAACAAACATTGATTCTTCATCTGGCAAAAATTGGCTCAGTATAACTGGCTATTGGCGAAAAATTTAAACACATTTAAAGTGTAGCCTTTTCATATATATTATAAGTTTATGATACTTCGTTAAAAAGTATGCATTATATAGCCCTTACAAAAATATATAAAATATAGTGTCGTAAAATTCTGTTGCAAACCTTTGGAAATCTTTGCCACAGAAATTGCTGCATATTAACTGCTGTCTTGCTATTTTTGACATTCAGCAAAGATTTAATAAAAGCAAGGAATAATTTTAAAGAGTGCATTTCTTTATGGTCTACTTCTGTCATAATTACATCTCAGCATTTCATTATTGAAAAGACCTCTAAAAGCAGAAGAATTCTTGCCCTTATTAAGCAGCCCCTATGTTATCTCACCATTTTATACAATTGCTGAATCAATCTATTTCAAATGTCATTTTTAAAAACGTCTAAATTATGAGAATGTCATTAAGCTATTTGTACTCCCAATGGCATGTTTGAGAGTGTTTTTAATCTGTAATACTACAGACATATCTAGACGTATCTAGTCCTCAGCACTGTAAAGCAGCACACCAAATCTCATAGAACCACAAGCCTCCATGACACTTTTCCTGAGTGTAATTTTACTTTTATTACTGCAAAATGCAAAGTGATAATCCAAAGTCATAGATATTGGGTTCTTAAATTCTCAGTGTTTCATGTCATAAAGAAAACAGGAACTTCAAAAATGGCAGAGAACTGAATTTAATAGTTAGTGAAGTTGTTGTTATGACCTCTAAGTGTCGTAAGTTGTTTTTTTCTACCTAAAATCCCTATGCGATAAATCATCCACTAGCCTCTCAAAATGTCATATGGCTCATCAGCAAGTAGAATACCAAGCAGGTGCTGTCTGTTTTTAATGGCAGAGGCATATGTTGACGTTTTATCAATAGACATTATTAAATCTTGCTTGGGTGAGTTAATCTCAAGATGATGGTGCAGAGAGGTTGAGAGAGACAGGCTTTAACAGGCCTTCCTGAAAGGCAGGTCATAAGCTGCTTATTATATCGACTCTGTCTTACACACGCACATTCACATACACGCACTATTTCATTCCCTCTCTCATCAACCCTCTGTATTTCTGTTCTTGTATGCCCACGTGTACTGACTTAAAACACACAAAAACATCTTTTTATATTTTTTTCTCAGTTCTAAAACTGAGGAAGAACCTAAAACACTTCACAAATATTTACACATGAGGATTTGTTAAAAAGCAAGTAAAGTTACACACACAAATTCAAACGAGTGTGAGCTCCCATCAAAGGACAGCTCAGGGGCCTAAGTTTATTGAAATGACTATTTTCCTCAGCAGCGTGTGTGTGTGTCTGAGAGACAATAGCAGCTTTATGGCTCTTGCTGGAGCTAGCAGAAGGAGCAGAGGCTGACAGTAGGTGATAAGACCACCAGGCTGTTTCTTGTGATAATCGTTCGCTGGACCCCCACTCACTCTGTGCACAGCTTACAAGTCTAAGTAGCCAGAATCTTGTGTGTGTGTTGGATGTGAGCTCTAGCGAGCAGGCTGTGTTCTTTCAGTGAACAGGAGAGAAACCACCAGTGAAAAGGAGAGTGAGAGGTCTCTGTTGCATCACATGAAGCTTACTAAGTAGCCTTGTAGCATCCTTGTGTAAGTATGCAGCGTGTAATAAAGTGAATCATGCTCCCTTGTTTTTTTATGACATATAATGTTACTAAAATACTATTTATGTTCCTGAGGTCTCATTTTTATGCTCATCTACCCTGCTTCAAACCAACTAAAACTAGCCTAAGCCTTTTTGAGACAGATTTTGAGCACTTTTTGCCTGGTAAACCACCCAGTTAACTAGCTAAAGACCAGCTTGGCCGGGCTGAAGGACTAAATGCACCAGCTGAAGGCCATCTTAGTATCTATCAGAGTTTGACTGAACATGACGTGACTAACTAGCTGTTCACTTCACTAAACTCTCTCCCTCTCTTTCAGGTGTTTGGCCCTCTGAAGAGGTGATGGCCTACTATTGCCTGAAGAAACGTCACATGTTTACGTAAGCCCATCTCTCTCTCTTTCTTTCTCTCTCTCTCTCTCTCTCTCTCTCTTTAGCTCTGTCTCTCTTACTTTGGCCATATGACAGAGAAGCAAGGGGCACTTTTTGATTTGCACTCAAGGCGGAACACAAGCCTTTGATTTCCTGTTTTTACATTCAAGAGGCAGAGGAGGGAAGAGAGGCTTATCGATCACACAGCAGCAAAGCTGAAGGTCAACCGGACATATAGAGACAGAGCAGGTTTTACAGCCTTGGGCCAATGCTTGTGTGTGTGTGTGTGTGTGAGCTACAGCTTTCCTGTAAGGTTATGGGTTCGATCCCAGGGATTGCACTCAGAATCAATGTATCGTATAATGCAATGTAAGTCGCTTTGGATAAAAGCGTCTGCCAAATGCATAAATGTAAAATGTAAATGTGTGTGTGTACAGGTGGCCAATATTTACCAACCACAAAAAGTAAATATTTTTTCTAATATATATTTTATCTTTATAATATAATATGTGTATTATAATTATTTTATATATTACATCCTTATTTAAAATAAAAGTTCTGTAATTAACTTTCATGTACTGTAGAATTCAAAGACATAAATTCATAAACACTTTTGCTGGTGAACGATGGCATATGGAAATTTGATATTATTTTATCATCTCCAACTCATCTTTGTTAGACAGCCACTATACATAATTTTAGCATTGTGACTTATTTGATTTAGTGGAAGTAGGGCAAATGGTACTTCATGTGGCCTGAAACTCTCTCACACTGGCCCCGAGCCCCAGGCCCTCCTTATTTTTTCGCCCTGATGGGTGTAAGTAGGATGCTAAGGCTCTCTGTGATTTGGTCTGTGTACTGCTTGGTGCACATTCATCCCTCTAAATCAAAACCCGAAAGTTAATTTGCATGTGCGCGCAGCAGCATGCTTGCGTGCATGTGTGTGTGGTGCGACTGCATGCGCTTGTTCCTGTATGTCATCAAGTGCTGTCACCCTCTTGCTATCTTCTAGACCTGTTATCAGCCACTCACCAAAAAGAGAAAAAGAGCAGGCTAACAGAGAACAAAAAAAGTCAATTTACAGAGAGCGCCCATCTCTTCTCTTCAACCCTCTGGTTTTTCGCCTTTCTTTCCACTAGCCCAATGTACAGCCAAATAGCTACCTGTCACTGGGGCTTTGTCCCCGCTGCAGCTCATGCTAGCAGTTTTGTGCGCATTAATTTTTAATTGCACTCCCTCATACAACAATCGCTCTGTCTTCATCCTTCGTTCCATCTCTCTGTCAATGGAAGGTGTCGGATCATGGGCTGAGAGCCGACAAACACATGGAGACTGTTGTCACTGAACATAGAAATGACTGGCAAAATGATGAAGTCTAGCTACCAGTGTGTGTGTGTGTGTGTTTGAGACAGAGATAGAGGAAGGTTCTGTTTACTGGGTGGGTTTGGGCTGCTTTTGATCTGTGTGGATTTCTACTGTATATTTTGTGTACAACATGCACAAATACATTGTATGCAGATTATAGTCTTTTGTAAATTTAAGTTCTTTTTTCTTGTGTGAATTATATGGATTACCTTTCACATGAATTGTTTCTTTCTGTTGTCACGGGTCTCTGTGTATAGTAGGTGTGTGTGTGAGTTTACTATACTTTAGGTAAAAATTCGTAAATAAATGTTTTTAGTTATTTAAGGAAAAGGCTTATTAAACATAATAAAAAATGTAAACCATAATACAAAATAAAATGTGTGTGTGTGTTTTACCTATGGCCCTATTCATGGACCTCTATGAAAGCAGAAATACTGACAATATTAAATTAAGAGAAGCATAATTACCGTGATATTGCTATGTTTTTACTTCAAACAAGGAAACCACAGCAATACCATGTTTTGGGTGTTTGTCATGATAATTATTGTGTTATTTAACATACCATACAAATACAATGATATAGTCATTCAGCACCCTGTTATATAGCTTTCCGGTAGCTCAGTGGTTAGAGCATGGCATTAACAACGCCAAAGTCATGGGTTTGATCCCAGGGATTGCACATACTCAGAAACAATGTATAGTATAATGCAATGTAAGTCGCTTTGGATAAAAGTGCCTGCCAAATGCATAAATGTAAATATATCAAAATACTATAATATTGCTATCTGATACTGTCACTGTACCATGCTTACCACCACAGTACAGAAGTACAGTACGGAAACAAAGCAGAACAATGATCCCAGTAAGTTTAATTACCTGTTCCTGCTGCCCCACAAATCCACATTTCCAGCCGGAAAAAGGACAATTGTGCTTTCTTTTGTGAACGCGTATACAGCCGCCTTCACTCACATGCAGAGAGAAAGAGGGAGAAGGAATGTTGAGATCAATGAGTGCACTAGAATTGCATTCCAATCAATGGTATCCCCCTACACAGGCAAGTTAATTAGTGCTATTGTCAAGACACAACAGCCATTCCTCCCTCACTCCCTCTCTCAGCATCTTCCTTTATCTCTCTCTTGTGTCATCTCATTTGTTCCCCTCTTTACTTTTTTATTCAACTGGCAAACTTGCTCTATGATGTAATACTGATGTTTTAACTGGCAAATGCTACAGGCAGCTTTTCAATGTCTCTGTCTGTCTCATAGGGGGTCCTCGGTGTGCGAGTTGGGTGGAGGGATGACATGTCTTGCGGGGCTCATGGTAAGTCAAAAGTGTAGACAAAAATAATATACAGTATGCTTACACACACAGACAGTCCCAGGGAAATAGGCTATTTCCATCAGCATGGGTAATCTAACATGGCCATATTGTAAGCAACACGAAATCGGCAGGCACATGTTGATATTTCTACCTCAGTGACCATAAAACATGCAGCCCACTGGTCTAACTTCATCAGAAGCGCTCAAACACACTGCATGCATATGCAAGCACTGTCCCTCTCGCGGCTATGCACACACCAGTGGCTTAGGCTCTGACTGTGTGCAGTGTATAGCAGTTTGTAGTAGCCTCTCCAGATGGACAGGCTTAACATGTTATCGATTTTGCCTTCACAAGACCAGCTTTTCCGTATCTCCCCACTCAATACCCCCGTGTTGTGACATTACGGACCTCCAGTGGATCGCCCTCTTCGTCCCCCACTCAATCTCTCACCCTTTTTTGACTGTCATGCCTCTCTCCCTTTTTCAGTACTGACTTGATACATCTTGATGGTATTGTTATTTATATACATCATTCATGGAGGGAAAGGTGCTTTTGTTTTCTCCTCTCCTTTCTTTATCTCTTCTATCCTCTCTTTTCTTCCTCTTCTCTTCTTCATCAGGTGCCTTGCAGGTTTATGGTTTTGGCAGTATTGCCATTTTTATTGGGTGACTGGTTAGCTGCCCTCAGGTCTTGAAGTCCATATGGCTAGCTGGTGTTGAGGCCCGTGACCTGACTGTTGCCCATTGGGCAAAAAATACTGCACCAATCTAGAGGAACATGGCTATTTTTATGTTGTTTGTTTCATTACTTTTTTTCCCTTCTTATTTTTTTATGTGTTAACAGGATTCCAAATTAACATTTGCACAAAACTAAACAGATTTGCTCACCAGGCAAGCAGTGATGTTAATCGTTATTAATATGCACCGACAATGCAGCTAATTAACTTATTGTCATTATAATATGAATGTGTTTTTTTATAAATGTACGCAAATTACGTAAGTTTCGTGGTTGATAAAAAAAGGATTAAAAAACTCAGTTTAAATTCAGAAATCTCAGTAAGAAATCTGAAATTTCATCATTCACAAGCTCAGACATAAAGCCTCATGACCGTTTTTACCAACGCACACGTGGTTCGCAATCCTTCCATCCCTGCTCCTGCCCACTGCGGCTCCTAACAACTGTTACACCAGCTCTCTGATAAAGACGACTACTTGAATGAAAAGACTGTATATAAAAAAGGCAAGAAAGAGCTGACAGAGGAGCAGTGGCTTCACAGTGCAAAGTTATATGAAGGGCATCAGACAGGCCTGGCGAGCTGAGTAAGGAGTGACAGCGGAGCGCGATGGCCCCGCCTGATAAACGCCACACTGCAAATGAAAGGCTCTGCGCCCGCCATCATCCCCTGTCACAATGCAATTACCCAACAGAGTGATAGCAAGATAGAGGGCTTCCAGCCACCGGGAATGATAAAAGTATTGACTGATTTGATTGAATGATTAAAATAATGCAGACGTAAAATGAAAAAACGTCTGAGAGGTGGATGAGAGGGAGCAGAAACAAGAGAGAGAGAGGGTGGTCGTTTAGGAGTAGGGCTTTATAAAATCAGCAGTGTTCAGATATGACATGTTTGCATACGAAGCGGAGAAATTTACCTGCTTTTGTTTCTGTTTCTTTTTGTTTGGTTTTCATCTGATTCTTCTATTTTCTATTTTACAGATTGCAGTTTGTGCTGATGTGAAGGAACTTCTTCTATCAGATGGAAACGAGAAGGCGATTCAAAGTATCCTTGAATTATGGAGCTTTACCGTGTGTTTTGTGCATTTCAGGATTGTTCCAAATGTTGACTTAAAGGATCCAGTATTGGAGCATTGCAAAGTATGCATGTGGTGTATATAGTGTCATTGAAGCTCGTCTTTAAGGACACAGCACAGAACCGAAAACCTTGTGGTCTATTTAACCCCTTTACCTCAGATTTTACTCTGCGTTCCACCTCACGCATCCAGTCAGCCATTATTAACATGCGCTTTCTCAAAGAATATCCTCATACCCCACCCCCGACACATCTGAATGTGTGTCAAATCATCCAGCTGACACCCGAAACCTGCATTTAGCATGTTTAATACATATTCATGTCATTGAAGGCTACCGCTGTGTGTGTTGACTCACCTGCTCCTTGTCTCAGCCTTGCCCCCCCTTCATTCCCCTGTTGACTTTTTTCCTTTATCCAGGAGCACAGATGAAGCTTAAACAGGTGACACAAGCACAGCTCGAACCTTCGTTCCCTAAATCTTTTCTTCTCTTTTTTTGCACTCCTGCTGTCTATCTCTCGCCTTACCACAGTCGTCTCTCAGACTAGAAGCTGCTTGTCTCACAAAGGCGGGAAAATGTGGAAAATTGCGGTGTGTGCGTTCATTAGAGAAACAGCCAGCCCTGCCACTACAATGAGCTTTTATTGAATATCAAGGCTGAAAGAACAATGCTTGTGGCATAAAATTAACACAATTCCTCATTGAGAGCAGATTTGTTTAAAAGAAAATGGAGGGAAGGGAAGCCGAGTAAGATGTACTCGGAACATTCAGAATCTGTGTCTGAAGCATTTCCTGTAATGGATTGTGAATAGATTGGCAGTAGGCTGACAGGGAATTAAATGGCAGTGCTTTGTTTGAGAGATGTTTCTGCCATAATAGAACACTGAGAGATCTGATGATCGGGCCAGGACAATTTGTCTTGTGAGAACCATGTACCATGTGGTATTTTCTTTCTTTGTTTCAAAGGAAACAAAATGTAGGGATGAAAAATAATGTATGTGGTGGTTGAAACCACTGGCAGCTAGTGGTAGAATTGGTCCACCAATCCTGTGTCAGAGACAAACAGAGTTAGACAAATAGAGCTAGAGTTTTGGTTAATGTTAATGGGGAGGATATTACATAATCCCTGTCTCCTGTCTACTAGATATGATTTAAAAACCTATGAGTCACAAATGTAAGTGTTGTGGTTTATCTGTATGCTTGTGTATTCTTACAGTTGAGAAAAGTACATTTCAGCGGTCAACACATTTAAAAAAACAATCTCCCTTATTGATGAGTCATCCAGCACTACACAGAATTTTGTCCAATCAATTGTTCTTTAGAATGAGAATGATCCTCCCCCATATCCCGCAATAACATCTGCTTCTGATTAACAGTAACAAGCATGTAGCATTTTTGACTTAATATACTGAACATGATCCGTTTGTTCGGTAAACATGCAATCTATAAGCAGTAGCCCAGTAGTTTGAATCAGGTGTGAACACATTTAAAAAGTACTAAGTGTGTGCATGACTCGTGCTCTGATCTGTTGCTGCTTGTCTGTGCTCAGATTAATGCCCTGCATCTGTAATTGAGAGGCCCTACTGTTAACTGCAAAATTTCACTGCTCACATACTGATTGTTCTCTTTAATGGCTGCTTCTTACTGGACTTAAGACACTTTCTCATGTCAACTCTAATACGCAGCAGTATTTTTCTTCCTACTGTACTTGTGCGTTTGTTGTTTTCAATGTAGGCCGCTCACTCGATTTTGGAAAGTATGCACAAGTATTGCTCTGGTTGTAATGTGGTGGACATTTTTGGTCATATTGTGTATTTTAAACTTCAGGCACTTTTAAAAACGGAGAGAGATAGATAGAGATGGCACAGCTGACCTCTCCCCTGGTGATATTTTCCTGATTGGATTACATTGTAAGCTTTCCACTTTCTCTCTCCTTAGCAGCTGATCGCACCAGCGTAACACTCTCAGCATCCTCCCCTCCCCTGCTGCCCTCTTTCATCGAGGGATTTACCCTGCATCTCTGCACTATAGATTGGATTTGCTACGGCTGTTTTCCATGGAGCGAGAGAGAAAGCGTGAAAAAAGCAAGAAATCGTAATTGAATTACTTTAAAACTGTCGAAGGGTCTATTCATAGATGTGCTGACATCACTCCCGCAGTACAGCCACAACGGGTGGAGGCCTATCTGAGGAGATGGCCGCAGGTTAAAAGCCTCCCTATTGATTACTCATGGTGATGCTTTGCATGAATTGGTTTTGTGCTCAGTGGTAATTTGAGGATGAGGTGTGGAGCGAGACAACAGAAGGAAACAGACTATGTGGGGTGACATCACATGACAGCATGGTCAAACAGGAAATTAGCCGAGTGTAATGAACTCTTGATTGTCTCATAGTGTCACATACATTATTTCCTACAGTACATGTAAACTTTAGAGTTCTTTGCACTTTAAATTTAATTTCTTTTTTTTAGGATATATATACTTTATTGAGCCCTTGAGCAAGGCACCTAACCCCTAATTGCTCCCCGGGCGCAGTAACGTGCTGCCCACTGCTCCGGGTGTGTGTGTGTTCACGACTTGCAGTGTGTTCACGACTTGCAGTGTGTTTACTCCTCACCCGTGATGGGTTAAATGCAGAGGTCACATTTCAGGTATGGGTTACCATATTCTGACGAATAGGTCACTTTTACTTCACTTCACTTTTTGATCTTAACGTATGTGTCAGATGTGCGCAGTGTCATAGAGCGAAACAGACGAGATGGCCTATTTCTGTCTACCAATGTATCCACCAGGTAAAAACCCACACACACCTACCTACAAACATCTCAAAGACTCTGATAATGGAGTAACAACAGTATTACTTTTACACAACAGCCATATATGAAGTCTGTCTCTCATGCCAATTCAATTCTAAGTGTTATTTTTCACCAAATGCATGAAGCTTTGTGTAGTTGAGCATGCTATGAAGTATAGGAAAGTGTGTTTGGGTAAAGTGGCATTTATGGCACTTATGTTTAGAACATAATAGTGTCAATAAGTGGGCAAAAATGAGGTCGCAAGGCTTCATGTCACTCCCTGAACCCAGTTGGCCTGGTAACGAGGTATCCGCGGCCGCCGAGCGAGCGCTAACGCGGCTCTGCGCTGAGATGTATCCAGGCAGAGCGATGATGAGCCACTCTCCATGATTGAATGCCCTCATCTAGAAAACTCAAACACACACTGTAACACCCTTCTCTCACATTTGCCAAAACACAACTCATCCACTGTACGCACCATCACGCAAATGCATTATCACCTAAAAAGTAATTTTGGCACTCAGTGATCTAACCACCCCCCCACTCCTCTTCACTCTTCGGCTCTGCACATTTCCCCCTCCCTGTGTATTTACACTGGGCTGATGAAGTGAAAGAGTAAACGTATAATTAGCCTGCATTACTTTGATTGTTTTCTTTAGAGATTAGGCTTCCTGTCAGAGCGCACGGTTTGAGTGGGGTGAAGGTCGCGTGTGATTGGTTGAGGGAGGGGTGTGGGTTTGGAGATTTGCTTTCTCAAGTCAGTGAATAAGCGGACCCCTGCTGAGAGAGGAGATTGTATTTCCACAAGACATAATTTTTGTTTACTGACTGTTAATAATGGCTAATTAATAATCAGATTTGCTTGCCTGAGAACAGGCCCTCTCCTTAAGAAAAGCGAGAAGACGATTGCTAGCAGACAATAGAACAAATAAAAAAACATAGGTGTCAGGTGTGTGAAATGTCTGAAGCCCACTCTGGACACTTCATTGTGAGTGTGGTATTATGGGTAAATTGTGCAGCAGGGTTTCTGACACAGCTCCTGACTGCTATCGTTGGTTCTTTATAAATGGGCATTGACTCTTGGTGTGTTGTCCACTTTCAGGGTCGTGAGATGGGACAATGAAGCTGATGTGTCTGCTCTGGAGGGTCGCTTTGACGTGGTGTTGTGCGCTGACTGGTTGGTTGACCCTTTTGTTGAACTGTCGGCTCTTCAGAGATCCACTGTCAGCTGCTATACCGTCTCCTTAAATATGACACCCCATACAATCTTACCAGAATTATGCATGACACCACCAAAACTGATCAGGCCAAACTGCCTGATAACTTCAATAACACTGAAAAATATTATATGTATCTAGGATGCCATTTACATCAATGTATTTTCATAAACAGTTCATGTCTGCAAGTGAGGATTTTCATGCATTTCATGCATTTTAATGCAGGATGCATCTCTCCACACCAGCCCTTCCTACAACTATTACAAAATAAATATCATATCTTACGGGTTACTAGCGTCTTCAGCCACAATATGTCTACACCTTCAATAAGCGTGCGTACTTTGTTGTCCCAGTGATGTGGCATTAATATTCCACTGCTCGTAACGGTTATCAGATGGCAGCCATCAGCCTGAGGATGGCACTGCGTTATTTCCCCTCCGCTGGCTCCATCAGGCATTTCCATTTTTCAGAAATTGCCTCTTTTTCATGCTTGGTGTCCCAGCAAATGGATGTCTTAGACAAATTGCAAATAATTATGCCTGTGCAAGGAGAGAAAGAGAGAGAGAGATTGTAGAGCAATACAAACATTTCAATTAGCCAGGTCCTGAACATGTGGAACTATTGTTTTTTTTTGTCAGTGTGTGCACGTTGTTGTGTGTGCGTTATACACATTTTTTACACTCATTTGGAAGTAAATTTAGCTGCTGGTATATTCAGACTTCATTATGTAATGCAAGATTATTTGATTTGACTTGATTTGACTGAAGGTTTTCTTGAATTGTTTGGGAAAATTGGGAAAACAGAAATGCATTCCTGTGATCAAAGATTTAAGATCCTAATAATGTCTGCATCTTTTCTCTGTACTTGCATATTAATGCATGTTACATTAATACTGTTCAAATAATGTTTTGTGGTGTTTTGGACATTTTAAGTAAATTTACAACTGGGCCATAAATGGAACATTTTCTATAGATACCAGCTCCTATCAGTTTGCTTATGGATGCAGGACTGTTGTACGATACTTTGTAATGATCCATGCTCTCAATACAGGAGTTCTAATAACCTAATTATTACTTTAATTACATACATTTCCAAATCATATACATTCTCGAACTCTATGTAAAATTTATTACAGTTTTATTATATTGTTATTACATAGTTATAAACACATCGCAGGATGTTCTTCGGCATTGTCTCTATCTAGCACAAAGTGGCGAGGCTGATGGAGGCGGGGTATAATGATACCTGTGTGTTCTCTGGCGATGATCGCTAAAGCCTGGCACAGCCTACTATTATTCTAATGTCAGACAAATGGCAGCTAATACGCAGGTAAAATGTGCAGCAGAGGGCCAGCATGAGATTGATTTGTGTGTAATAAGGAGATACCATGCATGTGTGTGTGTGATAGAGAGAGCGGAGGAACGTATGTTAGGATGAATCATGCCGCGCTGGCCGTCCCCCCGTTGCTTGCGCTGGCAACTCATCTGTAATTGCCGTTGTGAGGAGAGTGATCGCTCAGCGATTAACGAACATAACCGTGCTGACGATCACCTGCGAAAAGGTCAACAGCCACACTTCTGCTCCGATTAATTATAGTCTTTCAGACAATTGTCAAGAAAGACAGGACATAATGCAACGATGCGCACTGTAGGAGAAGGGAGAGAGACAGCCTCAGCTATGATAGCGAAAGGTTACGTCGAAAGACAGCCCATTTTCCACCTTGTCTTTGTCTTGAAATTATTCTACTCTAAATTGCAAAATGTGTTTTGTAGCTATGCTAAGGAATTAGCAAAAGCATTAGCACTCAAAGTTCACAGCATTTTATTTCAACACTTTACTTTTAAAGCAGATACTGATTCATTCTGACGTTTAGATACTTGAGGATATACTTAACAGAGTCTTGTGAATTTTCTTTTTATTCATTTAATCAGTAAATCTCTGAAAATAACCGTCACATTCCTTGACAGCAAATATAACTAACCCTGAGATCACACACAAAGAAAATATGAACTTCTGAAGTCTTAATCTTATTAAATAAACTTTATCATTAATACATTACATATTGCCTTAAAATTTATTAGGTATTATACATTAAAAGATATCGTAAAACTTTATATTAATTTGTTTCATTTAATTAGTTTTTAAATACATTCATATTTGAATATACACAAGCTTTAGATGCATTAGGGATCTGTTAATGACTTAATAGCTGTAGATACGTATCTTAAGTGTTATCTATTTCTGTTCATCAGCACTTCTGTAGCCACTGCATGTAAATATGCACACAGGGGGCCCGTTTTAAAGTGCTATCGAATGGCACTCTGGAAAAACATGCTGCATCCCATCACTTAGATCTTCGGTTTGAATCGTAATGACACCAGGCTAGGGTCAAGCATCTAAAGAAGCAGTCAGCCATGTTCACAGTAAGTGAATCATTCATCAGTATCCTCCACTTGATCCCTCTGGCAGTTCCCATGGCAATGGGTGTCTGAGTGATGCAGGTGAATCTCCATATGTGAGTAAGATTTTTAACTACATACAGTGTAATTGTAAATTAATATAATTTTTTGCAATGTGTTCTTATGGCTATGTTGTAGATTCAAGAACATAGTTTAAACCCGTATGATATATAATGACATAATACATTCACTTCCTCTGCCAAAGTTGTAAATACCTACATTGGCAAATATTCCTGAAATTTGTTGTAAAGATACTAACATATTTGGCTTAAATGCAAATAAAAGGTTTGCATAAACAAACCGTGTGTCAATTGCACACAAAGAATATGTAAGAGCATACACACATAGGAATGGGGATTTAGGCAGTCTGTTTGTTCCTGTGGTGGTCTTGTTACGATCGCTGCTGTAGTGATTGATTGACTGACTGGAAAAGAGCTTGGCATCTCTCCTTTCTCTAAGCCTCCTGTGTGTGTGTGACTCCAAGATAAAGCTCTTTGTGTTTATATACATCTGTTTGCATGTGTTTCAGTTTTTAAGAAGTTGTGTTACGTAGCTGGTTATTTTTTATCACACATTTTCATATTTGCTTCATCCTTGATGTGCTTTGCAGTATATTTACTGTATATCTGTGTGTTTTCATTTATTTTGTCAGATGCTAAACCAGAACTGCACTGTAACACACTGTTGCTGCTCTAAGTTTGCTGCTTTATTCAAATTCCGTGTCTTTCTGTATTATTTAGTCCATGTAACAACAGTAGAGAGACAAAAAATGAAATAAATACAAAAAGATTTAAAATAGCACTACAAATAGGACTGGTCACTTGTTGTTTTTAATAGCCTTGAAAATGGTATAATTGGATCCTTGTCTTCCTGTGTGGGTGATTTCAAGGTGTGAAGCTTTATAAAATTTGAGTTGGCTTGTGTGTGTGTGTGTGTGTGTAACTATAGTACAGATTTTTGTCCTTAAAATTCCTTTCATTACCCAGAAAGTCTTACATGACTGTTAGATGCAGTTGAATCCACAATAAACCAACAAACACAAGAAATATGAATATGCCTACATGAATATGTATATATGGTGT
>JAZGTJ010007279.1:0-15362 GCA_036877575.1 Botia almorhae
TTTAATGAGAAAATACTGTCATATTTGTCAAAGTCTAAATTAAATTTTAAAGGGCATAAGAAATGTAAAGAACTCGTAATGTCCTTCTGCAATTATTTGATCTTCCCAGTTGAGAAACACAGCAACAACTCGGAAAACTAGCAGGTCAAAACTAATAAAAATGTCACAGAATTTAACCACAGCTTCAAAATTTATAGCGCAAAGCGTATGTTGCTGCTGTACCACTTTTTAAAGCAACCTCACTACTACAATGATTGTAATTTTTGATTTGCATAGACTCCAGGAAACAGCATTGTACATCCTTCTTTTCATGGCAAGTGGAAAAACAAATCAAGCTAGACTAAGCATTCAGAATAATGATCTGAAAAATTGACACAAAGTCTGGAGAAAATTTAGGTCATTCATTCACCAGATAAAAAAACATGATTCAAATGACTGGGTAACTAGTCCCGCTTTACCAGATTTACTTCCTGAATGACATCATCCTCACTGAGTGACGCCTCCCGGACAGTGAGACATGCTTTACTCATGTGACTACCTCACAGACACAAGGGCTGTAGTTATGCTCTAATCTTACACAACCTCATGACATCATAGGGCAAATAGGCTAATTATGCATAAACTCATTGGCTAGGACTACATTTGTTCTACAAATACTACACCAAATATAAAAGAAAAATGGGTCACTATTGAAATTTGTTGTTCTCTTCTTCACCCTTTTTGTGTCAAGAGTCCTAATATTTTAGTAATTTCCTGCTGTAGACTCATATCTGCCATAAGTATCATTTTTAATACTTTGTAAAAAAAAAAAAACATTTAAGGTATTCAAAACAAATCTGTGCAAAATAAATATGTTTTCTGCGTGAAATACAGTTTATATTAAACAAAGTTGTGTAATGCATTTTTAAAGCTGTTGAAAACAAAAAGCTTCAGTGTCACAATTCTACTGCCAGAGTTAAAAATGTGGCATAGCAGAGTGAAATTGTTGATCTATATGTGATCAACACATATAGCCTAGCGCTGACAGTGCCATACAATGCAAACAGAACATGCTATAATTTCTTCTTAGATGGTAAAGACAGATTGTTTTCTTAGATAGTAAAGCGTAGGTTAAAAATACATTTCATTGAATGTTTAAAACACAGCACTCACACCTGTCAGCTACAGCTCAATGATAAACATGTAAAACTGTAAAACAATCCCTTAGGGTAACAAAAAGGGGATTCTTATAAAGCTTTACTCTGTGTCAGTGTACTTACGGCGCCTGTCATGCAGACATCTGTGATCCGGTTGCGAGCAGCTGTAATATGTACGTTTAGCTGACTGAAGGGCAGGTTTTCCAGGTAATACTGAAACAATGACATCATCCCTATCAGCAGACACCTGTTTCCTCAGGAAGCTCCTCCCACCTTCCTGCCTTTTAAATCTTTAAAGGGCCAGATGAGTGCCGTGGAAAAACGCATGACAGCTTATAATGAACATTATCTGTTTGGACAGACCATGAAAGGCTGAGGCTAATGTCATCTGAGCCAATGCCAAACAATGTGTTTTATCTCCCTATATATGATCTCCCTTAGCAAATATGGCTTGAGACAGTTAATAGAGACTTAAAACCAAGCACAATTAATCTCACAATTAATTCATTTATTATAAAGATCATAGCCATTTTGTTTAAACCAGAGGATACATTCCTAAATGACACCATCTCAAAACAGATATTTCATAAACATTGGCTTTCACAGAAGCTTATTATTATAAGCCATTTAATAGACTCAAATGCTTACAAGATCAAACTCAACATACCCGAAGTGTCACTCAAAATTAGCAATTGAAATGTCAGACTCATAGCATCCGAAACATTGTTGCCAGTAATCCTCTTTGCCATAATAAAGTGGTGCTATTGCTTGAATGGATAATAAAAGGGTGGATGGTCTAATTTAATGACTAATTAGTTCTGAAAATAAAAAGCTAAGCATTTCTCTGAGCTCTGTCAGTTAGACATGATTAAAACTAAAGCATTCTAATGTTAAGAACATGTCATCTGTAATCGTAATCTGCCATTCACATTAAGACATTGCATCATCATAACTCAAGATATATCATAAGGGGACATATACTTTCATAAATTTTAATTAAAAGGAAGATAGCCTTATGTTTCATTAAATCATCACAAACCACTTTCTGAATGGAAAAATCTCTACAAAATATTAAATGTATAGATAAAAACTAACAGAAATTACCCGTTAATTGCAATTAAATGTCAAAATTCATGAAAAAATGCATCCCATAACTGTATAAATTTTTTTGTATTTGAAAGAAAAAACAAACAATATATTTTTGGCATACAAATTCAAATCCAACCTAGTATCAGTAATTATCATCATGGCTGACCTGGTTACATTGTCACTGTGTGAAAAAAGAGGCTCGAAAAGTGGCCTGTGGGAGTCAGAGTGGCTGTGGATGTTAAATTAGGATTGTTGTAGTGCATCTGTCAATATACATGCTGTGTCTCCTCGGGTTGCCGATACTACACACAGTACCACTGGCCACTCGCAAGTCGCCGTTCACAAAATTGTGTTCCTCTCCCATGGGAATTATGGGGAGGGTTAAAAATAGTCCGGTGTTCCAAATGGGTGCTTTTCACAGAGTTTCTGTCTGTTAATGCGTCTCTGTCTGCTTGTACTTGGCTGCTGAAGCGTCTCTCTTCTTTATCATCTATAAACACTGTGAGCTCAACCATGAAATTATTATGCCAGAGATAAGAATGTGGATATTGTGTTTTTCATTTAAAGCCCACAGTCGAGGCCACAATCATTTAGCTTATTTTGTTGTTTCATATCAGCAGAGAGCGCAGAAGTTTTTAGCTAAGTCTCTAGAAGACAGCCTCTCATTTTTTTAAATGGGTTGGGTAGCTTATGTATTTAGGGTGTAGACTTCCTTACAGCAGCCCGCAACTCTGTGTCTTCATAGCTTCATAGAATTTTCATGGTTTTTAGGAATGTCTGTGACTCAAAGCATTTTCAATAATGCGCACAGCAATTTAAGTAGAAACAGATGGGGGGGAGAGAGAGAGGGTGGGGAGACAAAACAGCAAGAAGGAGAGCATGGAAGCGAGTGAAAAAGAAATAAAAAATCCTTTTCAATGAGTCACAGACGCCTATTCTTTAACAAGGTCAACCAGTTTTTGTAGTTCCAGAACAAAATCTGCCTGTGTATCTCTCTAATTGTACCAAGCAAACATCAAAACCTCCCTTACCAGTTCAGTGACCTATAGGAGGTCAAATGATGCCTTTAATACACCATGTAATGACCCTGTATCTCAAATAGTATGTCAGCTTAAATTATTGTTCAGATCGGTGCCTCGAAATTCAATTATTTGTCAAAGCTACTGTGGATCTTTTCTATGGGAAAAGCAAAATGGTTCACAAGCACTCACATCAGCACCCCAGAAGACATTACATAAACCAGCCTGCACATTTTAAAACTTGGCCCCAGTTAGACTATGCAGCGGGTCTCCCTTAAGTGGTAATTACATTTGAGAGAGCCTGTGGAAGTCCCCAGTGTTTAGACACTAGTCTAATATAAACAGCTGATGTCCAGCACATTTTTTGATGTAACTTACTGTAACTGACCTAAACAAGTCAATATAGGAAGCAGCTTGTAAAGAGAGAAATACAGTAATGATGAAACACTTGTACAGGGGAAGCGATTTTTGCACTATCCTACTCATTTATGTTACCACTGCCCTTTCATATTACTTACCACAGCAAACAGTAGTAAGTATCTACTACCTTACAAAGGCCTCAAAACATTAGATACAAGTTATTAACCAAGTGGAATTCACAAGCAAAGGATGGAGTGATACATATAATAACATTTGTGCAGTTTTAAAAAAAAAGTAGGCTAAATAAATTGCATTGCAAGAGGAGGCTCCTTAAGGTCTACTGGCTCACTAGACAAGTAGACAAAGTTTAATCAGAAACAGGCAGTTGCAGATGAGCAGTACTCTAAAGACAGCTAGACTCATAAAAGCAGGAATGGATCTAACTTTCTCCACTCCTCTCCATTTATCTCTCTAAAAGCATGTCAGAGCATTTTAGGCAAAACTAATAAAGAACAAAGAATGATAAGCAATACCGCATGAGCTAAAACTTGGAAATACAGAGCCATTTTGGTCAAATGACAAAGACATGTATTATAGCTCTTCTGTAGGCAAACCTTGCGTTACTGAATTTTAAACATATAAAGCAGGAACACTGCCACCACAAGACAAAGACTTGGGCTAATATCAAATAATACTGAAGCTTTGATTTGATGAATGCCCCCCACTAAGCTTAAATGTTCTTCTACCTTGAGAAGTTTAATAAAAAGTTGCCCTCAAGGGCCTTCCTGTCTAAGGCTTTTAGAAACATGTTGTGAAATATACAGGAATCTCATACACCCCCAACCAATTAGCCTGACTGAAGGCTCTGTTTCCTGCTGAATACATGGAAGCATAGGCCCTTGAGGAGTGACCATCAGTATGTTAATTTATTCATCTAAAAACTTTACATAACAATTACCAGCCTTCTTTCGCATGCATGCCAGGCCTCTTATTTACTTTTCACAGAGAAATATATAAAAGAAGGGGTGTAATGAGGGAACATAAATGAAATTTTGGGGTAGAGGGATGTCTATTTTGATCACTCTTCTTCCCAGTAATAGAAAAACAGAAATACTGTCACCTTGTTTATGTGATAGCACATCAGTTAGTAGACTGACTAATGTTTGAGCATGTCAACTGACCCAAAACATTAATTTGGGAAGATAAAAATAAAGCGTTTAAAATAATAAACTTACAAATAATACTTTGGGAATAATATTTTCTCACTCGCTGTTTATGAATAATAATAGCATTTTATGATCTTGTCATTTCCGCTGAACAGACCTCAAAGCAGATGTGACTGCAGACAATAAAACACTGAAAAGTAATGACCCACACACAGAGATAGAGCACAGAGAGAGAGAGAGAGAGAGAGAGAGAGAGATGATGGATGGATGGATAGATAGACACTCTTTTAGCACACCTGAAGCACCTACGCGATTCATTCTCTATTTCTCACCTGCACAGTCGCTGAAACGCCACCAGATGACATTGGCAGCTAGAGGACAATCAACTGTATTGAAAAGATGAGAAACCGCTACGTCATTGAAAATGCAGAGATGGAGCGTGGTCTTGTGCTGTGACTTAAAACGCAACGAGACGAGGCCAGAAAAAACCTTTCAACAAGACAATTCCCTAATTACTAATTGATCGCCACATTGATTTTGATACGACGCATGCTGCAGCGTATCGCCAACGAAACAACACTCAAATGCATTCGTTATGTACCAGCTATCGTATATTTTACCTACGCATCAACACGACCATGTGGTTATTCTACTACGTGGCGAACTTCTAGATGCGCAGCGTTGTATTTGACACAAGCACCAGTGTGCAAGAGCTTTGTCAGCACATTACAGCATGTGAGATGTCGACTCTCCTTCACAATAATGCTTGTAACGCAATACAACCTTCGTGAAGAAGTATAACAGAAAAGACCAAAACTCTGAAATTAAAACACTGCTACGTAAATAAGTAAAGCCATCTTTTCTAGCGGTGATGCATCCCTGTTTGTTTACTAACGTCATTTCTCTAGCACATGCCTGTGGATGAGTAGCTACGTCTTAACTTCACAACTCACTGAAGGAAACGCCTCCTTTGCCATTTGTACAGAGGAACCGACACTGCTTGCTTAAATTAGAAAGGAAAGGGTGCGTTCCTTACCTTGGTGTATGCATCCTCCTCCCCTGGCTGTTCTGCAGGGTAAGATCTGTTATTTTCTGCCGCTAAACCTTAAACATCTCTCAGCGTCACTGTGTGCTGCAGCCAAGGCAACCAACTCTCGCGATATCTGGCGTCTCAGGTGTTAACAGAGTGCGACAGTAAGGGGCTACGGTCTAAATGGCATACTAGCTTACTACTGACACTGCGCAGTGTATACTAGGGCTAGGCTATACGATGTCTACGTTTAAAAATTGCATGTAAAGCTCATTATAAAACAAAGGTTTCAGACCGTAGTATGCTGCCTTGCAGACAGCTTCACACATCTGAAATATGTCATCAGGGCAGACAGAAAATTTGCATAGTAGACACAGTGTGTATATACTATATACTGTTGAAATATGAAGAGTAATGTGCTTGTGTGCTATTCTGTATATAAGCCCTGTCATACAGTTGCATATTGGGGTGTTTTACAGGGGTTCCCTAGGCTCATTCAATTTTAATTTCACCTGTAGCATCCTATATGTCCTTATAAAGAATTGGCCATAAGAAGTGCCATAAAGCACCAAAATATTCGAATGCTTCTGTCCAATCTAATTGCAGTCAGGACAAGGACACAAAATAGTCCGAAATGAAACAAACATTTTTATGCTGTCACTCATTTATTAAAAGAATGGGCATGTGACACAGTGGAGACGGGAGTTAACATGTTATTTATTATTTATAGCCCCAGATTTTGTATTTGCATCAATGATTGCAATGATATGATTCATATATTAATGTGAGGTAACACTTTATATTACAGTGGCTGTTATGCATATAACATGTAAATAGAATTAATTAAAACAGAACAATAATAGTGTAAGCTGTTTCACAACATAACTGCATATGAAATGCATAGTGTTCATGACTATTACTCAATACTTATGCAATACTGTAGTGAATTGTGAAGTGTGACCCTGTCATTTTAAAGAATAGGTTGCACCGTCAAACCTATTTGCCTTAAGAGTGACAGAATAAAGCAGTGCAAAACAAGCAGTCCATCACCTCTAACTAGACTTTGCTATCCAAAGGCATGTTATGCTCATTTGTTCACATCTAAAGTGCAACATGCTGAAAAAACAAGAAGCAAATCAAACCTTCGGTCAAGCTTCAAGCAAATTTGAACATCAGTCTTCAAATGAACTCCTACTCACTCTCCAAGAAATACATATTTCTTTGTAAAAGCTTTTTAATTCACATTCTGTTGAAGATTTAGATCAAGTTAAATGTGCATATTGAGAGAGCTTTGCCATTCACATTAGAAAATGTTATCCTGATGCTTCTGTAGATTACAATTTTCTTTGGGAAAAGGAATATTTTTATACGACACAAGAATTGATGCACAGGTTGTGATTTTGTGTGTGTGTGTCAGGCATATCATCATGGCAAATAGGGCAGGCATAAATTACGTATGGGTAAGTAAATGTTATGTAAGGTTGTGTGAAGTGTAGCAGGTCACAGGTCATCAGTCTCCCCATCAAATGGTATAGCATCCAACTCCATGTGAATGCTGCCCGGTTCAGCACTACCACCCCAGCCAATGGGTGTGCGGTTGAAGGAGGGACGTGAGGTTATGTCCTGCTGGTACACCACTGCTGGTTCAGGCTCTTCGGTGCTCACCTCAATATCTGGCAGCTGGAAGGTCATCAGCTGAGCAGCCTTATCAAAGCCTCCATAGGGCATAGCACTCCTGCGTACATTGAGAAATAGGTAATGAATTGAGGAACAGAGAACAGAAGATTAAAAACATAGTTCTAGCCATGAGAGAGTAGGAAAGCCAAACTGAGACAGCACCAGAAAAACAACTGCAATGAGGCACCTGTTGAAGTTTTTATATTTGCACAGCTCCGTGTAAGTATAGGGTCCTGGCATATGAGCCTTCATTGTGGCCAAAAGGTCTTCATTGCCCTTCATAGCCCGTTCCCAAGGTGAAATATATGTCTTCACATATTCAGCATGTTTTTTAGCCTTTTCTTTAGCAGCCTTAGTGTGTTCATCACCTGTTGAGTAATATCAACTGATTGAAAGTGACCGTTTATGTGCAATGTTTAGAAGTTATAACAAATGATCATGCATACAGAAGTAAAAGCCTGTCATGTAGAGATCAATGAATTAGTTAACAGTTTTCATTCTGTGTGCAGATGAGCTGGCTGGTGTATAAAGGTCCCATCTGGGTTCCTACTCACTCAGTGAGGCGTCTCCTGACACACCATCCTTCCCCCCTGCCCCTGCTGCCCCTCCAGCACCACCACCACCAGCACCTCCATGGAGACCACCTGCTACCAACAAACCCCCTGCCCCCTTGCCATAGCTTCCTGGTTTAGGAGGCGGCACTGGTGCTTGGCCGGCCACACCAGCATGGCCAGCCAACTGCCCACCAATCAGGCGGCCACCAACATCCATCATCTGACCCCCCAGGCTGGGGACAAACCTCTGGAGGTTATCCTTGAGACAGAGATCAATAATTAGTGGAAGTACTAAATGGTGAGTACAAGTGCAAAATTATTCAGTTTCCACTGAATGGTGGGCCAGAATTAAGAACCAGAGCAGAACATATACATTAGATTTACATGGAATGTGCAACTGATATTTGGGAATAAAGAACTGAAAACAACTACCCAGAAGTTTATTGACAGATGTATAAAGTTCTTAGCATTCCTTACCATGGAATCACTACAGAAGATGTCAGGATTATTTTCATAGATAAACCTCTCCACACGAAGCTGCCTCATCTTGAACATCTTTGAGCCTTTGTTCTTCAGAAGTGACAGTTCCTCCAGCATGGTGTCTTTGGGAACCTTGATCTTTTTCCCCAGATCAAACTCTGAAGCCTCAGGCTCTGATTCGTACTCTAGAGGCAATGCGTAAATACTTGCTAATTTGCATATATTTATTTACAAAAGTATAAAGTGTGATCAGTTTTCAGCAATATGAACCGCAATATGAGCATGTGCAGTTGAAAGCTGGTAATGTAATTTATTAAGTGTTATGTTAATTTTGTAAAATGTTATGCATTGAGTGCATAACTCAATGAAAGTGCATAACTCAAGTACAGGGCTTTTCAAATCCACTACCAAAGGATCTTATGTTATAACTGCTCATTATTATGATTACTATTATTATTATGCTTAGAGGTGATAAATTCTCAATGTCATCTTTTATATTGATACAGATGTATCTATTTGTCTGCATCATAATCATAACAGTAACCAAACAGCTATTAGTCATCCTGCCACCCACTGTTTGTGTTGGAAAACCATCCATGGTTCCTTGGAAATGTTGATGACAGTGTTAATGTAAACTACACATTTCAAAGAAAATGTATCAGGTCTGTCTTCACTGTAGCTGCAACATCACTGGTTGAACACTGCTTATCAAAATTATTTTATAAAAGGAAAGACAAACAGATTTGAACTGAAAATACAGACATAAAAGGGCAACATCACAAAAGTCTCTCAGACCAAATCATCAGTAGCAATTTTCTTAGTTCGTAAGCTAAAGTTTTCATAAGCATGAGAAAATAATGTCAATTAGCCCTCTTTTCCACTGGAGACTCTTATGTAATAGAGTATGAGTCCTATATGTTTATAATGATGAGGAGGAGGGAGAGATACTGCAGTAATGATTAGAGAGACAGCTGGCATTTCGGCTGTGAAATCTGTGATACATGTTGTCGCTAGGACATATTACTTCTCATTAAAACATTAAATACAGGCACATAAATCATGACAGGCCCTGAAATGTAGATGGTTCTTCTAATGATCAGTTGAAAAGTGACATAAATAGCTGCATTTTGTTATACTTAATGATTTTTTATACTGATTCTCTGTATGGTTTAATCACTCAGTTAAAAACATTCACCCTGAGACAGGCGGTCAGGCTGGATGGATAAAAAACTAGGCCTGCCTGAGGGCTTGACCTTTTTACCTGTCAGAAAGTTAAACAAACATATGCTTGTATATTATAAGACCCCACAAAAATGTATATAAAAAAACAGTTTGTTTATTTTGTTCTATCTCTATGTCAAGGATAAAGCTCAGGCTGTGGAAGTCTTACCATCCTGGGTTATGTGTGACAGGTCAGTGATGATCTTAGAGAGCTTTTTTCTCTTGTTGGGAGGAGCTGGTGTTCCTGAGAGAGGCATAATTCAAGGCTAAGAATACAAAGATTAGAGACAGAAGAAC
This sequence comes from Botia almorhae, assembly GCA_036877575.1. Classification (NCBI taxonomy): domain Eukaryota; kingdom Metazoa; phylum Chordata; class Actinopteri; order Cypriniformes; family Botiidae; genus Botia; species Botia almorhae. Next base: position 10,030 of record JAZGTJ010007279.1, read on the forward strand.
TGATCAGACATGAATAAATAACTTTTTAGATAAAACATGTTTATCCGACCTTGTAAAGCAAGATTTGGAGAAGATCAGGAGAGATCTGTCTTTAATGAAATTATGTTTTAAACATAAAGATGGGTATGACTTATTGGGTAAAAGATGTCATCTGGTTTATGATAAGATATAAAATATTGTGCAGGTAACATCAGATAGCAATCAAGGCAAATATATATAATAATGTAAACAATGCACTAAACACTGCTGACAAACCTATACAACAATAATACAAAAAATAAAGGCATAATTTAGCAAAATGCACATCCTTGTGTTTTTATTTTTTCCATTTGAGAGTATTTTACACTGATGAACTGATATGCTTTCTGAGGTGCAAGCAAACTCTGAAAATGACACGCCAATTACTGAGGTGTCATGGGATACAGACACCTGCTGAGTGTAGACATCAATGACCTCACATTCCACAAATTCCAAGGACAAGCAGATGTCTGGGGATACACGTATAACCCACCACAGTTTGGTTTGTTTGGGGTGGCATTTTCAGACACAACATCCAAACACAGTTGTTGAGATATGACCTTACAAACATGAAAACTCTGGAATCTCAAAAAAAACTGAAATATTAAGCATATAACCGCATAAAGTAAGATTTTTTTATGAAGAAATTTATGAACTAAACTTTGTTTTACAGTCTGGACATGAAACTTTATTTTTGGTAAGTTGTAGTGCACACAACGTTTCCTGCACACAGTATATCTACAGCTTCTTTAAGACTTTTAATGGCAAACTCTGCATTGACTTGACTGTAACTCAATATAGTATGGCTATTTTTAAGCACAGTTTTGAAGCAAGACCTTTTAGCGAGTCCTGGCATCAGTTTTATTGTCAGATACTCAGGTTCGGTCACAAACACACCCTCATAAATACACATACATGGTTACTTAACTCATCTGAGAAATCGGAAATCTCCTGAAATGATACGACTGAAATGATACCACAGATAGACGATGTGTGGAGAGAAGCAGAGGGTGTGCTGACCCACTTTGTAAAATATTCACGAGCTGGGGTCCACCAGGCTTAAGTTCCCCCCAGCTGGACAGTAAAGGCTTTGCACGCCATATAAAATCATCAGCAAGGCATGGGAAGGGGTGGCAAGTGGGGAGTATTCAGCACATTCCCTCTTTCTGGCAGCAAAAATATGGAGCCAAATGTGCATTCAAATTTCCTTTACTTCGATCAATGCAAATTACAATGATTCCCAGCCGCTGCACATACTGCTTGCAAACTTGTCTTGTTTGTATCAGGCCAGCAAACAGAAACCATTGCTGGTCATGTTTTCCTCTCCGACATGCAGCTGTTAGTTAAACGGAGTGTGCAGTAAGTATTGTGAAAAGAAAAAAAATCCCACAATCCACTTACCTGGGCTCTAGACTCCTTAAGAAAAGTGGTCTCAAAGGTACAGTGAAAAAAGGCAAAGGCTTGTGGGTAATCCAAATCAAAAGTTTACCAGTTCCAGGGTACCTTTGACCTGTGGCCGGACCAAGAACCCAGGGAGTGCAAAATCAAGTCAAGACTTGGATGACAGATCTNNNGGGGGAGTGAGGGGGCATTTGGTCTGCACAGCACTTTGCTGATAGGAATATCAAGAGACTAATATCTGTCCTGCAGATGCATCATTGGCTAAATATAGAGAGAAAGAGGGAAAGTAAGAGAGTGCACATGGTTATCAAATTCACTGGACACACGAGTCTGAGGCTCACGGCTGTAATAGATTTGCGCTTTTTCTTGTCTCGTTAATCACCTTCCATTTGCGAGAGGATTTTCACTTTTAAATCCAATAGTGGGCCCCCTTAACTGGGCTATATTTGCTTTTATCATAATGATTTAAGCACTAAGAACCAGAGTATCAGTGTTTGAAAAGACAATTTTACATCAACATGATATGGCTCTAAATAGTTTTGGTGTCAATGAGAAAATTAGAAACAAAATTAGCACATGCTCATACTGTACATCTCATACGCTTAACATGTATTTATCCGTTTTAGTCCAATTCTGATATTAATCCTTTGTAACTGGTCAAATTAGTATTGTATTGCAACAGATCCTATTTTATACAAGATACTACTGCTTTATAACTGACATATTTTTCTCTCTCATTCAGGAAATATTGCTTATAGACTCAGTGTTGTCATCTGTCACAGAGACAATGCATATTCATCGCTTCCTCACCTACATTGTTTATGCATTGTGAACTCTTGAAGGTTCAATTCTACACATAAAAGGAAAATAACCACGTGTTAAAAAGGAAAGCTTGTAGCAGCCATAAAAAGTGCCTGAACATTATCAGCCCTAAATATAGGAGGAGAGCATATGTTTGAGAATGGTGCCAGTTTAACTAATCCAACAGTGTGTAATTCCTTACTTCACCACTTCTAATTTTTAACAGATATTTGCCAGTGGTTATTTATGTGGGGCAACATGTCTATAAATACCAGTCCTGTTTTTTGGTCTTTGTTTCAATGTAAAATTGAAAGTTTGTATAATATGGCAAGCAGAAACAACAATGGTGAATAAATGGAATATATTTGAAGAGAATATATAGAATAGAATATATTTTTGGATTTGAAATGACAAAAAAAGGGGATCTGCATGTAGTGTTTCTGAATTCAACATGTACTAATATTGCAACTAGACAATCTCACACTTACAATGCATAACATAATGTGTGTAATACTAACGCTTTAAACTGTGGAACAGAGGCTCCACCATGTGGTGATTACTCATCTCTATTACACAAACCATGTTTGTTTATTCTTTCCAAAAGGTGTTAATTCTGATAGTTCATAATTTTTCATTGTTCATTTTTGAGTCACCTATACTAAAGACTAAAATAAACTTGGCTTGAATTTTTATTTTTCAAAAACATCAGAACAGTTTTAACCTTTGTTTAAAAAACATGCATGAGACTATGAGCTTATATCAGCATTATACACTGCAATAGACTGTTGCTTGATTCTAGGGACATGTAATACCACAAGACAGACATTGTATAGAGTTACAGGGACATTTTATTCAAACTTGCTAATTCAGTATATCGTTGTATTATAAATACAATACAATTTTGATTTGAATTGCATAAAGTTTAACTGATTATATTACAGGCTTGTACACAAACCAAAAACAACATATTTAAATGGTGGACATATTTAAATGGACATATTTTAAATGTGCATTTAAAAAAGACAGGCAAATTGAGCTAATGATTTGTACAACAGCTAAAATGAAAAGCACTGAACAATGTAAAGCTTTAAATCAAACTTAATTGACACCAACAAAAACAATACATGGCTCAGGACATAAACATCATATCTACTCTACTTAGACAACTTCTTATTAGAGTTATAATGTTTAAAAAATGTTAACAATTTTCACCTGCCCAATACTGCAATTAAACCAATGTTTTTCTCTCTGTATATCATATACACATATATAGTATAAAGTTTTTTTCTTTATACTTCCACCTATTGTTCCCTAAACATTAAACAGTCTCAGAATCTTTCATTAAGAGTTCCTTCATATTTCTGAGGGCTTTGGGAACACATTCTAGAACAATCCATCCCAGAATTCATCAGCCTTACTTCCATGATGTAAAGTAAGCACTTTTTCAACTTATTTTCGACTTATTTCAATTGGCTAATTAACCTTCTGATAATCCTAGACAATGCTAGCTTTTGCAATGCACTTTTCATGTCTGTCTTAATGTGACAGATCTGTTTCAGTGCCCATGTAGCCTGCATGTCTAGAACTTTCACAAACACTGTACTTTCCCAGCTTTAACACTTGCCGATATGACCACTTAATAAGTTGTTAGATAAGTTCTTATCAAATAAATCAAAACACATGACTTAAATGAATGCCATCTCTTTAATATATTGGTAGTGACACCACATATCCAGTCAGATCACATTTAAAGCTGCAATACATAACCTTGGCCTCTCTACTGCCATCTCTGTTTGAAATACAAAATTGCAGGTTACTCTATGTAATTTTCTTGATGTTGAAGTCAGATAAAACCAAATTGATTTCCTGCTAAATTAGACCAAATTATACCTTATTTTTATAAAATTACCGTTGTGAATAGGGGTAAGTAGACCGTTCAATAACTGACTTTCATTTTTCATTTTTTTGTTGTTCATTTTTAACAAAAAAAGTTACAAATTGCAGCTTTAAATAATCCAGCCTGGTTCCTTGTTTACTTTGCTCCCACAAATAGGCTGTGACCCTCACGCACCTGTTTAGTTCAGCCTTCGCCAGGAGAGATATAATTTCTGATGTGCCTGGGGGTGGTGGCTCATAGGACAAAAAAAACAAACAAAAAAAATCTTAATATCTTAATATGTATGGTGTTAACAACGTTGTTAACAAAGTGTTAACAACGCCAAGGTCATGGGTTCGATCCCAGGGATTGCACATACTCAATGTATAGTGATCAATGTGTAGTATAATGCAATGTAAGTCGCTTTGGATAAAAGCGTCTGCCAAATGCCTAAATGTAAATGTAAATGTTTCTCCTAGAGAGCAATGCATTTGCTATTGCAATGCTTAAGTCTCCTGATGCCCTCCAGAGAAACAAACCAACACTGCGTTAGCCCTCAGGATTTCACAAAAGATCTTAATGTCTCAAACTGTACTCACATTTGTCTATAATCTGTCTGTCTGTAATTAAACATCAGAAATCAGACATCAAAATTAAGACATCAAAAATGAACTTAAGCATTTTTCATCAAATTCTTTCAGGACTAAATTATCTGATCTTTGCTATCCACATAAATTTCATAGCAACTCTTTGTCAACAATAGTCTCATTTGTGGATATTCTCCAAGGGAACTTTAGGAGAAACATCTGAGACGAAGCTGATACTTCAATTAAATCTAACTGAGATGTTTATAACTGACAGCCTCAGCTCACCTTTCAAACTAGCTTTTACAGCTAAATTCTATTCTTGAATGTCAGGCAGATCAAAGTTTAGACTCAAGATCAGATAAGACACATAAGGGATAACACTGCACTTTGTACAAGGTGCCAAGTCAAAACTCATGTTTGACAAAATTTGGAAAATGTCTATAAAATTTAAAACTTGTCCATCCAATTCATGTTCTTTGTCAGTCAAAACAAATGCTATGCAAAGCTGTGCAATGCTTTTCTAAGTCAGAATGTTGTTTTCTATGCGTGACCTCATCCCTTTTAAAGGGGAATGCTGTATATTATAACCCCATTGTCAAAAAGCCAATAACAAAGTAATGTATAAAAATCTCTGTTCTGCTGCCAAATAT
>JAZGTJ010007280.1:0-23174 GCA_036877575.1 Botia almorhae
ATAAAATATGAATACGCCAAAATATACCGAATTCAAACCTGAATCTCCCATGAGTACCATGTATTTACAGTGGACTCTCTATGCCACATGACTCCAGGAAATGGAGGTATTTACAGAGCTGCACATTTCAGAGCAGCTCACATGATATATGCATTTGAAAGCTGTGCTTTAAACTGAAGCCTACTGTGAAGTGAACAAGTCTCGGCTCTGTGAAGTCAGCTTCTGATACATGACAAAAGCTGAGGAACAACATTCAGGAAGATACTCTATAATTTGGGACAGATGGCGCCTCAGCAGCACCAGCTGCGTGCTGAGAAAAATATGTTGTGCTTTGAATATTGCAAAGGAATACAGCAAACATATAAGTAACACACAGGCAAAAGATTTATTTACAGCAAACTTGTGTCCGCGTAGAGTCACCTGACAACTCATGAAGAGACATGGAGCATGATGAGATCTTTTATCACACATCTTTCATCTAGTTGAATCTTTGTTTTGAAGCTAAAGACAAATAAAGACATGCACATGGAAGGAATAACTAACAAATAAATAAAACAAAGGAAATAAAAATAGCTCATTACAGGTTAAATGAGATTCGTCACATGGAAAGTTACTGCTATGTGCGGTGCCACTAAACTGTAGCTTTGAATCTCAAAAATAGCAGAATCCGTAGAGGTGGATGGAGGTCAAGACATGAAAAGGTGACTGAAAATGTTAATGCGCAGGTATTGAAATGACCAGTAGAGGATGCCTTTTGAAATGGAAAGCAAGAAATATCCCATGCTCTTTAACAATGGGAATACCGACAGCATAATTTATACTTGTCAGTAGTAATAGAGCCATGTATGATGGCACTTGAAGTGAAGAAAAGAGACTTCTATCATTCCTTATTCCATCTTGGTGAATCGAGTGCAAAGGGAACAATAAATTAAACTGCTGTTTATGTTGCAGTGCCCCTCATATCACTGCGGTTCAGGCTATTCTGCTTTAGGATTGAAATTTTACTTTGGGAGACCTGACACAATCCAAAAATTGTCACACAAAATTATCATACAAACAAAAAACTTTAAAATGTATTTTTCATGGCTCAATTATGCAATTATGCAAAGATATGCATGACTAATATGTGTGGTTTCTAAACCTCTCCTGAATTTCTATGGATGCGTGCCTTTGACAGCCAAAAATTAACTGCACAAAACACATTGTGGTTGGAACAAACCATGTCTGTATTTAAGTTGTATTTAATGTAGTTTGGGCTGTATTAATTTTTTTCTTGCACAGATTTGTCCTTGGTTTTTAAAAAGTGTTAGAGGTATTTAAGCCAAAATACTGTCGTTTTTTCCTTTTGCCCTCAACCCTATTAGAACACACCTGCGACCTCTTAGTCTGAGAACCGCTAGTTCGTTTCTCATAGTATATTTCTCTTGTTTTATTTTACCATTAGAACTGTGGAGAAAGAAAGAATTCAAACTTGTTTTAATCAAGTCCTGGACCTTTATAAAATCCAATGGGTTTTAATTTGTTACACAGATGCCTAATATTTTCCTTAGGCTGCCTGGTCACTGTTTAATACGTATTTTGCCTTGTACAACAGCTTTATGAAGAACACCATTTGGTATACACAAAAAAGCATTATAATGAATTAAGATAGCAAGCTAATATATTCTGGCACTTTGAAAAAATCTAATATTTTTTATATTATTAATTTTTTTTATATATTATAATAATACAATATCTTGACAATCTGAGTAGGGATCTCACAAGCGGTTTGAAAAAGCCATTCTTTATGTCTTCTATAAAATCATCTAAATAATTCTAAACATGTATAATTTAATACTAATTCTGGAACAGCACAATTTAAAACACAGATAATGCTGATGTATATATACACATAATAAATCATGTCTCACAGCAGCTAACCAGGGGATTGGATTGTAAATTGAGCAATACTGTTTCATATTCAGAGTAACAAGATATTTTCAGTTCAGTTCACACAAGGTGTTTCACCAAGCCCCAGTCTTGTGCCTGTGATCACAGTTCTAAATGCAAAGTACATAGAGAAGCATATGTGTAAACCATACACACAAAATGCTCATGTGTGGCAGCTATAATTGGGTGCTAATTAGGCTGTATTAAAAGACAAGCCTCTCAGGACTTACAGCTACAGTATGAGAAAAAGAGAGAGAAAATGTGAGAAAACACGACTTGAACGAATCTGTTAAACTCAGACTCACAACACTACAAGCTCACTCAGGTGTGAACTTTCACTCATGTAATTAAAGATAAAGAAAAGCAAATTTCCCTGAAAACTTACATTTCTTATAGCACATGCATGTCACCAATACATTTAGTACAGGTGCAACTGGGAAAGTGCTTAGTAACCAGCGCTTGATAACAATATTAACCATTTTGTATTAATTTATATTATTTAATAATTTTCAAATTATAGCAGTTGAGTCATTTACAATGATTTATAAAAATGGGAGGTCGCAGCTGTGAAAAGTTTTTATTGTGATTTATGCTTCCATGGTAACAGTGACTTCTCTGATTGGTCAATGTCTCTGGATTAATGGGTAAACAGTTTTTTTCAAACAACTATTTTTTCATGGCTTCTACAGAAGCATAAATCATTTAATCTTACAGCTCATGGCAGATTTGTCTTTCAAGATTAATCCATATTGTTTAATATAAATTGTTTATAGAGAAAATAAACTGAATTTGTACTTGAAAACTGTTGGCTGTTGGTATTGTAAGGTACAGTAGAATCTTAAATTCTTTTTATTTAAACATAAAAATCTGGTAAGAGTCAATAAAATCTACAGCTTCTCTTTGTGACGAGCTGTTTTACATATTTTTTAACAAAACTGTTTATATAATTCAACAGAAAAAATTCACTTCATACATTTTGGGCCTTTGTCCAAAATAAAACTTTAACAGGACTTGCTGTTAATATTATTGGCTCCTTTATGCAATCATGGGTGCATGCATACCCTGCCAAATGCAAATAAAGGATAAAAATCTTTCTAGAAAAAATTACTGATATAGTTTCAGTGGGACATTTGTAGTGGTCATTATGTGATTTAAAGTATGAATTGTCCTTCTTCATACATAATATACATATGGACACACAGTGTGTGTGTTATATATATATATATATATATATGTGTGTGTGTGTGTGTGTGTTTGTGTGTGTTATAGGATCTGCTATAGAGAATCTAATTATCACTGTCTCTTTCAACACTGCTCTTACTGCGGAAGCATTTTTTCAGTGTCTAAACACACGTGTACATGACCCTCTCATTTATGAAAACAAACCGAGTTTTGAGGGAGAATTGCCCTGATCGAGCCTAAAAACAAAACCCAGAAGCATCTGCAGCTTGGGCTCTGTTTGTCATTACAGCTGTGTGCTCTCTGCAGCTCATTGAGATGCAACCTCAGGAGCTATTTAGGTTCCTGGTGCGTCCTTCAGAGATGTGCATTCCCAGCAGAACACCACTCAGATGTAAGAACCTGCATGTTTGCACAGAAGCATACGGTATACATTTGTGATTGGTTAAAACAGCGTCTTGATAATTAAAGAGAATGTTTCTGCTCGTTTAAATAGATAGGAGTGACATTTAAGAAAGCTGAATTTGTCGACCACTGATGCACGGTATAAAGAACACCCTTGTCAGGTAACCTAAAAAATGTGCCTCATGTAGTAACATCTAATTTAACTGCCTTTTATTCAGGTCAGAGTACTTTTGAATATGACCAGGCTGCATTCGGTTGCGATATGGCTTATATAATTACTTCATTTTACTTGTCAAGAGAAAAGCAGTCAATTACAGTAATCACTGGGTCAATGTAACCTTATGTAAATGACTCATGGTATGACATCACTGGCCTCCCTGCTGATTCTGGCAAGTCCAGTGCTCCACTGACAGAGTGTATAAGTGTAGACAGCATCTGTGTATCGAGATACTTTCTGTTGACAGACACATACTGTTTGCATTGTAATGAACAGAGCAACTGTCATGTCACCCTCAGTTTAAGTTTCTGATTACCTTCAGGACTATTCACTTTGGCTTAAGAAATTACATGCAAACACTCCAAATAAACTTGCTCCATCTTAGATGACTGCTGCGTGGTTTGCTACAACTAGCTTTGTAAGTTAAATTTAAAGACACTTTACATAATTTTTACACTAACACATTTTTAAAGAGCAACATTTCAAAATCCAAACACTACTAAAATTTACTATAATAAACTAATGTCATACAGCTATACTTGGATGCTGTTTGTGGACAGAATTGTTCCCACTGCTGCTCAACTAATTAATTTGTTGTTGCCACACTTACACCAGCAAAATACCTCCTAAATGTAACAACTGCTCATTTTTACTTGCTGCACTGCAAGAAACCTTTAATTTGGTCTTTTTTCTCAATCAATGGTTTGGCCTTCCAGACAAACATATCGTTTTAATGACACCAGCCTAGTTTCTTTCTCTACTACTAATATGATGACCTGAGTGGACTTGCTCATGCACAACTAGTATAAAGACCAAGGTCTTAATTAACGCCAAATGCTGTGTAAAGGTGGCTTAGAATTCCCAAAGTAACAAGCACAGGATGAGATATCTAGGGCACAGATTCAGATATAGTCCTCCTGGCTGAGATACATATATCCAGAATATTAAATAGGGGAACTGGGATCCAGAGTAAAAAACAGAACAGTATGCATTACCATACTCTCCACCTCTGGACAGCAGTGTGACAGGTGGACAATGACATCCGATGCAGCTTAGCTACATCTCTCACAAGGGCCCCTGGAGTGGCCCCGGGGCCATGTAATACCATGTTAATTACCACACATACAGCGTAGAGTTTCAAACAGGAGTGTGTGGGTTAGAGGAGAAAATCTAATCACAGGGGAACCAATTTCACTGAATATGTTGCTGCACTGGCTGAATGGGTAATCTGTGATGACACTGAAAACATTACTGCCATAACAGTTGCTGAGCGGTAAATTCCCACCTGATGGAAAGTGATGGTTTTTTGACAGTGTTTTCGTGTCAGTCTCCTAAGTCCAACAGTTTATTTTTTCCATGTCAGCGTTGTCACAGTTACACCGACTGTCTTATTAATTTCTGGCAAGCAGGAATATTAATAAATTTGCTGTCAAGTTACTTTCAAAACCAAACCAAAAGTTTGCAATCACTGTTTGTCACATTTAGCTGATCAGGACCAGAGAGCTACCTGGCACATTGCATAAATATGAAACACTTTCGTGTTCAATTGCTTTTAAAAGCATTAAATCAGAGTGCCCAGTCCTGCTCCTAAACTGCCATTGCCAGAGTTTAACTTCAACCCTAATTAAACACACCTGAACTAGTTACCAAAGGTCTTTAAGATTACCTAATGACAGTGCTTGAGCTAAACTCTGCATAGCATTGGCCCTACAGGAACAGGATTGGACCCCCGTGCATTACAGAAATGTTAATTTTGTGAGAACTAAAGGATATGTTTGATAAACTGTTACTAAACATAAAATTTACAAAGTCTGTAATCATTTAAGCTTTCTAAGAGTTTCACTGTTGTAAAACACAGAGGTCACATTAGAAAACATACTGTAGTAGCTGATTAAATTACTATGGAAAGTTGTGTGGGTGGTACTTTGACATTCTGCCTCCTCTAGAAGCATATGGACACATCCTCCTGTCCCTTCCTGTTAAACGGCACTCAGCTCTTGGCCTTTTACCAAGGCAGCAGATAGTTTGATAGCCCTGCCAGCACCTTTACTACAGTGCGTGTCTGTCACATTCCTTCTGGCATTTTCTGTCAGTGGTTCACACCTCTTGCTGTCCTGTGCAGAGCTGAAACTGACCCTGAGCCTTGACAACCAGGACGTTCTTTTTTCTCGAAGGCAGAACTGAACAAACAAAAAATACAAACTATCACATCAAATACTGTAAAAAGCCCTCATTTGTCTAAAGTAACACTGTATATGAAACCACCAAAAGTTGTTTCAGAGGAAGGAAGCGTCTCTTGTCTTTGATGCTGGTGGAAATGAATGGGAAAATGACAAAATAAACCATTAAACTGCTCTAACATTACCAATTAATTCCCGCATGAATTAAAATGTGTCTTTTTAGTGGTGATATGGTGTTATTATTCAATGAGCATTTGTTAATGGTCTACAGAAGGTGACTATTTATAATAGCTGAGCAATGGCTGGTAGTAACAAATGAAAGCTAGACATAAAATACGTTGTTACTGTAAAGTGATTTAAATTTATAATCCTGATTAGACTTGTGATTTGTTTTAATGAAATGAAACTGATATATACACATACAAACACATTACAGCTCTGGTTGCATATTTATCACTCATTGTTCTGGAAATAATAAAAACATCAAATTGAAACTGAATTTACATTAAATTAAAAAACAAACCTCAAACCCAGAGAAGAGTTAGTTTTACATCGTCATTTCAGAAGTCACACAACATAATATTTGCAAATTATGTGAAGTTTATGACAAATAAAGGCTTGTTTCCCTGTTTATGCAAATACAACATTGTGTTTTAAAGGTATTTTATCATAGGTGACATAGTAATTTATCATATGTGACATATGGTAATGAGTCCCATATAGTCACACTTTCTCACTGAAAATCTGACAAACGTTACCAAATACTTTATGATCTGAAGCTCAAATCTGTGTCTCCCACAAAAGGTTTTTGATAAAAGTGTGTGTGTCCTGTTCTTCCATCAATCGAAACTAAACTAGCTGAAATGAATTAATCTGGGAGTGTGCCTGCAAATAAATCACAGTCTTTAAAACCATGAGGTGTTTTTGAATTGAGCTTAAATGAGCTTTTTAAAGATGTGTCTTAACACTATACTGCAAAAAATAGATATGGCCAGGTTTTACCCTGTACACGTATCCACTTGACATGACACGTCAAAATGCTCATCTATGTTTTGTGTTTTCATTAATATTCAAGTAAAACGGAGACACTTAAAAATGAATTTTTTACAAACACCTTAGGAAACTCAACATCTCGCATGCTGTTGATGAAAATACCTTCACAGCATAAAAGAACTGCAGACGATGATTCTGAAATCTGTATCTTGGCAAAGAATGTTCTGTTGGGAATAAAAATAGCTTGGAAGATTCCGTACTGGTGGGTCTGTGGAGGCTGAATGCAAAGCTTTCAAGCCAATCTCAATCAGCTGTCATACACATGAAGATAGCGGCGCACTGGCTACGTCTCACAATCGCGTGATCAATGGCAGAAGCGCTTTGAAGACTGTTACTGCAGAGTGTTTCAAGGTCGCTATGATAAACAACAAATACAGACGACTGTTCCCAAAGCAGTGACTGCAGCTAATGTGATTTGCGATCTGGATTCTAAGTTGTTTTGATAAGAAAACATCTGATAAATATGTACTGATAAGTCATGCTCATTTTTTCTTCGGAGGGTAAAAAATGACATTGCATGGATTCACTTTTTCTTTTTCATTGGCTGAATTCAGCACAAGTTCAGCTATTTGTATCATTCTCCTATCAGTTCTTTATGGTTGTTTCTTTTCTGATGAGGTTGATTAGACAACCCCTCAAAGGGTTATTTACTATTGAGGTTAAAAAAAAACTAAAAAGTAAACATTTAGAGACATTTAGAAACCAAAAAATTTATATTAAGTCCTGTTATGTTGATAATTTTGAAACACTCAATATTTTATTACATTTTAGGGACATTTTAAGGGGCGTTCATATGAAGCATTAAACAAATCTTAATCCAGAAGAAAAAACTGTAAACAAAGCCCTAATGTAAATGAAAATATGCTTTTTCTTCATACCGTTTAAATATACATTTCAGCGTTAGATGACTTCTCATTTTCGGCTGACATGAAGCTCATTAACAGTATGTTACTGTGAGGCTGGTGTGAGTGCAGTGATTATACAGTAACACCTTCACGTCTCTTTATTCATCCTCATTTTTCTATCCTCATGATCGGCAGCAGCCATAGAACACCGAATGAAACATGACGAAAGGCCTGAGATGATCCCAGCCTCCTTAATGAAATTCCCTTATTGATTTCTCATTCCAGAAAATCATTGCCTCTTCTCTCATGCTCTCAACCTCAAGTTCCCACATTTAATCTAGAATCTAGAAGCACACTGTCTGCGGACACTGCCATTCAGATCTTCAAGGGATTTGCAAGAGATTCATCACCACAGTATTGAGACCGCAAACCTGTTTACCTCATTAAACTTCAGGATAAACACTGCAAAACCTGCCTTCTGTATAAAATACAGTAACAACATTTAGGAATTGCGGAATTGCATTTTGGTGCTTGTATATTTTACAGCTCATTACCATATATTTCATTAATTGATATAAACATGTTCATTTTTTTTAACCGCTGAAATCTGCTTAGTACCTTCATAAACTGACAGCCACCATAATAGTTCAGGAAAAATAGCCAATATAATAAATATATAATAGCCAAATATAATAAATAAAAATATAATAGCCAATATAAAAAATTAAAGTCAATATAATAACAAATCAAACATCATAAAACATTTGCGTTACTCACACAAACATAAAATCTAATGAATAAATACAATATGATTTTTATCATATATGGTAAGGCAACTTACAGATAAGTGTTCCTACTGCAGCACATTTATATTCTTTCATATGAAACTTCTGAACATTTTCTACAGTGTACAGGAAGCATGAACGCCTACTGAAAAGTCAAAGAAATCAGACTGTTTAAAGTCTGCTGAAACTGATGTCTAGCTTTGAGAATAATGTGGATAAATGTGCTACAAATCTGCGTGAGAGAAAGATTGGTGTAATTGGTGTGAGTGTCACTTGCAATAATTTACACTGTGAGTGGATTCTTGCTGTGCTATGAGAATAGCTGTAGAATAAACCCAGTCACAAAGAGACCTGCAGCATTATTCCTGCTTGTTCAAATGCCAGTTCATAATAACAATAATGCATAATAATAACTGAATGCCATTCGGTGCTGTATTGGTATTTGTCAGAGGAAAATATTCAAAAAATCAATCTGTAACTTCTTTCCAAAGTTAAACACGGACACAAATCATTTAGCTTTTCCTTTCACCTATGAGATAACTGCATAGTGATAATAAAATAATATTAAACAGAGTTTCGTTTTCTTTTGAGAAAAGAAAATAAACTTATTTGCTTTTGAGATTATACCCAAACAGTATTTGGACAGTGACATAGGCAGTGGACAGTGAGGCATAAAGATGTGCGAATGTTTTGCATTCCATAAACAAAATATTAAACCAAGATTCATTCTAAAGAAATAACATTCTAGAAAAGCTAAACATTTCACATTTCAATTATTTTATTTTAAATCACAAAACAATAGACATTGTTCAAAATTAGGACAAAATATTTGAAGACAACCTGCTTGTCAAATGTTGCAAGATGTCTATAGTTAAAGAACCACACCTGGGTACCTTTATGCATCCCCAAAAATTACCTTGAGACCAGATGATTGTCATTTTAAAAACAAATCCAAATTTGTTGTAAAGCCTGGTACACACTATACAAATTCTGTCTATAAAAATAGTCTGAGGGCGTGTCAAACTAGCATTCAATGTCTACAGATTTTGGCCTAGTATTGCAGAAATGTTTTAGTATTTTCAAAATTTGTCTCAGACAGCCAAATCAAGGCCAAAATCATACAGTCTCCACTCAGTTTAAGAAAATGCCCAACATTGTTTTTAATCCACAATGCATGATATTTTTTTGTGTTATTTTTTGTTCATAAGAAAAGTTCATCATATACTCACACTCATGTTGGTTCAGATTCATACAGTATGGATTACCACTGACGGTCTCAGTCATCATTCACTTGCATTGTATCAACAGAAGAACAAGATCATTCTCTGGACAAAATATCTACTGTCTTAATTTCTCATGTTCCACATAAGAAAAAAAAATCATAAAAAAAAACAATATGAGGGTAAATATATGATGACTAAATGTTCATTATTGGGTAAACAATCCCTTTAAATACCTTTGCAGGTACTGTATATTACCAAACAATTTCTTCCACCACAAACAATTACAGATGTAGGATGCATGGATGGACCTAAAATAACTACATAGCAAACCAATAAATCTCTTTTTAATAAATTAAATACTTTGATGTGTGGTTTACAGCTCTAATTCGTTCCTCCTCAGTTATGACTAATGGATAAATGTGTACAAAAAAACAAAACAGAAACAAAACCAGAACAAATTCAAGCCCCCATGTTGAGATAAGCATGTGGGACTGAGATGAGACATTCCCTAATATAGCAAATTCAGACCTCAAGAAAATCGGTCCATAAGGAGGCAATAAGAGATATGCTAATAGATAGTGTATTGCCATGTGTGTTTATTTGATTATTCCCACTCATGTAGAAATGCAGCCCAACCGGAATGCTCTGTTTTGGAAGATAAGCCTTATCAGCAGTGCAAACAAATAGGACTTGGAAGAACAGGAGATATCTGCGATATTGGGGAACAGAATAAGTAATGTGTCCCACTCTGAGGTCACTGGCGCTTAACATCTGCTAACCAGTTAATTACAATGCATGTTTAAATGCCGAACGTTATCTTGTTTACCCGGCTACTAAGTAAACTGTCTCTTGAATATCTCTTACAATGCCACACACCTCGCAAATGTTTTCAAATCCATGCACTGTCCTCCCGATTGAACAGCCAGATATTTGTAAACAATACTTTATTTCCTGGTAGACAGATAAAACCTGTTCAGCCTGACTCCTAGAAATTCAGCCAATAAGAAACTAAAAATTTTGATTTTCCAAACGCTGACATTTTGCGCAATGTGGATCGGGTGGCTGTGAAAAGTCGGAGGACTAAGGCTAGAAGTACTACCATATTAATCAATCAATTTTTATTTATTGTTTGTCCTTTAAGCCTATTCACTTTGATTGGTATAGCACTGCATATTCATATTCAGATACTGGACAGTTCTAATAGTGTAACAAATATAAAGAGATCTCATCAGATTTAGAATCACATGAGATTTAAGATCAACTGAAAGCTAATCAATCACTACAGCCAATGTGATGGAATAACATTTTGACATGTTTATGTTATATGTAATAGCTGGTGTGCTAGGAAGAGGAAAAGAACAAAGCAAAACATAAACAGAGAGGCATTCTTGCCCATTCTAACAATTTCATTAAAACTAAATCTTCAGGGAAATAAATCACTGTAGGATTGGTCTATTATGTCTAAAGTGTAATTTCTAACGTGTCTGTGTGCACTTATAAGTCTGCTTTGTTGCTCATGCAGAGAGATTACACAGTCACACTCATTGGAACTAAATTACATTGTTTATTCATTAGCTGTGAAAACAGACTGTTACTTGCACCGTTCATAGGCAACATTCAGTAATTAGCAAAGAACAGGACACTGCTAACTTAAAATATGTTTATTTAAAATGATCACAAACAGAAAATACATTAAAACAGACCATCTGGACGTCACCATGAGGAAAAACAAAACAACAGTTATAATTAATAAAGCATGCGCTCTAAAAAAATCTGTAAAAATAGGGCACAATGTACTGTGCTAATATGAAGGAATTATCTTTTTTTTTTTAGATTTTTTACAGCTCTTCTTTTTTCCATAAAATTAAAGAATAATGTCCTGGCATAAAATTACCAGTACATTTCTGTATTTATTTTTTGTCTTTTTAACTTTTGCCTAGATAGTATACTGATGAATAATACAGCATTAGTTGTCGGAGTGTAAAATTCACTCAGGATTGTGGGAAAAGCCATCACTTAATAAATCTGAATTATCATGGGCCAGATAGTCCCTATTGTTAGATGCCTACATAATTACAGGAGCAAAAATCATCTTTGACCCAACCATATGATAAGATTTACTATAAATCTTATGTTGATCTGAATGCATGTATTATAGATGTCTTTACAATGCATGTTTGCTGGTCTTGCTCAGCCCTGCACCAGAAACATCACCAGATTTTATTTAGTGACATGTTTTCTTGTTTTTCAGAGCTGCTGTATCTACTATCTCTGCTCGATAGTATGTCACAGCCCCACCACAGATGATCTGATTAGATTCTTTTTGCGTATAAGCTTTACTGTAGTGAATCAATCTATTTTTAAGCGTTACCATCATCATCATACCAGAGGCAGAGGAACCACATGAAAGTGCTGATCATAAAGCCAATGAGACCTCAAAAAATGGTTGAAACTGCAGTCGCTGAGAGAAAGAGTTTTGGAAATATCATCTTTCTCCACTGACGGTCAAAATAGCTATGTATTCCGACAAAACACTTTTGGGCAAACAAATAAAACCCAAATATTTTACTATTATTCACCTGTTTTTAAAACACTAGTTTTTAAGATTTAATTCAATTCAAATATATTTATATAGAACTTTTTACAGTGTTGCATTGTTTCAAGACAGCTTTACATATAATGAAGAGAAAACACAAATATTAATGTCCTTACAAGATGTAAATCAGTAATACTAATTAGAAATACTAAGATTGTAATCACCTTATGAATATTTATATAATATAATCAGTTTATGTAACGTAACTACAACACATTTAAAGAAAGGGACATCCATCAGAAATACACGTCATCTGCATCTGAAGGCTCATATCAACTTATAATACCTATAAGTAAGCAAGCCAAAATGGCGACAGTGGCAAGAGATTAAAACTTAATTTAAGTGTAGTAGGAGAAAAAAACACGGCTCAACCAGGAGAGACAGTTCTCTTCCAGCACGATAAAGCTGCAATCCCTAAGTCTTTTGATTAAAAACTGAAAGCTTATAATAATTATTTATAATTTTATATTGATTTAAAACTGTTGGGTCTGATTTTTGTGACAAATGTCAGGCACTGAGGAATGTTACTAACAGAGATGCAACAGAGGCTAGAACAATTCACTGAGAAACATTAATGTGAAATACTGCCCACATTTCTATACAGCTTCTAAGAATTTAGGAGAAACCCTGCAGTATTGCCCACATAGTCAAATCAGTGACAATTCTCTCGAATGAAGCAGGAAGGATTGTTCCCTAATAAGAATGCTTTGTTTAAATCGCTTAATGATCCTTTCATTACGAACAGCTTTTGGGTTCTTGAGCAGTGATGAAGGTCAAGCCCAAAGTACACATCAGCTCTCCATAACATGAAGAGTCATACAGTGTTCAGCCAGCTCTAAGAGAATGACTCCACCTGTGACAGAGCAACACTCATTTAAACTGAGCTTCGCCTGTGGATAAGTGCATCAGAGAATTATAGGCCGCGTATTACTGCGAGTATAAAGCCATACAAGCTGACAAAAGGCTATAAAATGTTTTCCAGGCTTCAAAATTTATTGAGTCTTTACAGATTTGCTGAGTCTGTGAAGTCTGGTGCTAAAGAATTGCCAAAGGTGGGCCCTCAAACTCT
The DNA here is from genome assembly GCA_036877575.1 of Botia almorhae. Lineage (NCBI taxonomy): Eukaryota > Metazoa > Chordata > Actinopteri > Cypriniformes > Botiidae > Botia > Botia almorhae. The sequence continues at coordinate 13,482 of JAZGTJ010007280.1, forward strand.
GCTAACAACTACATGATAAAAACTCAGTCTGTTAAAGTCAATATTATAGCTACACCCTGATCATTCAAGCTCAGTTAAATGGAACTCGCTTCACTTTTTGATGAAGTAATTAATAATTCAAACCAGACATTTCACATTCCCTGTAAGACATTTTTAATTGACCCAACCATATGATAAGCTTAACTGTAAATCTTTTATGTTGATCTGAATGGACATGGATGTATTATAGATGTCCTGCTCAGCCCTGCATCAGAAACATCACCAGATTTTATTTAGTGACATGTTTTCTTGTTTTTTAGAGTTGCTGTATTTACCATCTCTGCTCGGTAGTATGTCACAGCCCCACCAGAGATGATCTGATTAAATTCTTTTTGCGTATAAGCTTTATTTATGATTAACTGTAGTTAATCAATCTATCTTTTGAGCTTTACCATCAACAGAGGCAGAGGAACCACATGAAAGTGCTGATCATAAAGCCAATGACACCTCAAAAAATGGTTGAAACTGCAGTCGCTGAAAGAGAAAGAGCATCTGGGGCAGCGAGTTTAAATTCATTAGTTCATTTTCCACGCTGCTGATCTGAGGAAGATACACAGAGTTTGTTTCTCTAGGGGTTATTTAAAGTCAGTCCTCAGGTCTGTTTCGGCATTGACATTACACTAAGACAACAATCAGGCTTAAACTGAATCACCTTTGGGTATTTTAAATCATTTATGGAATGCAAATGACTTTGCATTTCATTCTTCAAACTGTTTGACGTCAACAGCTGCAGAAAGTTGCACACGCTGTAGGCAAAGTCCTTATCTGGAATCAATCATTTTAGCTGGGAAAATTCTGACCTGCTCTGACAGAACCAGAGAGATTAAGGGTCGAAATCAGATTTTCATGTTTGTGAAACTAAGCCCAACATATATAAAATACTGTCTTACTTTAGAACGCCTTGGCAAAGACCATAAATCTGGAGCTAGGCATAGCAGTAGGTAATTACTCTGTCTTTGAGGACTAGGAATAGATTACTATATACATCATTATGTGTGATTACATTTTCTGCAGTAGGTCCTGTCACTGTACAGCCAGAGATGGATAATCGTTCTCAAAGCATATATTATGCTAAGATACCCATATTCACATGTGATCCCTTGATCAGGCTCTTTGAGGCGTAAGACTCCAGCGTGGCTAGGACGGATGAATGAGAAATTCTTAGTGGAGAACAAATAAGGTCGTCAAACAATCAAACAATTCAATCACACCGAAATCCAACCCCAAACAAAACAAAACAATTTAAAAAGCAACAAAATAGAAATGCCTATAAAAAACTTTACTCAATAGCTTATTTTTATTTTTATAGTGTTGGCCTCTTGTTTCCTCATAGTGAAAGTCACACACTATACTCAAACCTGTGTTTTTCATTTGAACAGCATGGCTCACTATGTCTAGAGCTGATTACCTAATCTCTAGGGATGGGGCACATTGATTTGAATTAGCAAGCTTTAGCTGTAAGACAGTCAACCCCTCTCAGAGTAGTCCTTACCCTGATACCCAGCTAACACACGGCACACCAGTTACGTAATTTATACGTACTTCTTAATTTCATGATTTACTAATTGGCGAAGTAACTGCAACGTCACAGGCACATAATTTCATTACCATTAAATTACCAATTCGCAACGTCGCCATTACGTTGTCCTAACGTTGAAAGGTGACCAAACACAGTCCAGTTACGTATATATTCATGCTGTTTTGGTAATAACATGACTTACTGGCAACGTAACTGCAACATCACAGGTACGCTACTGAATTACCATTAAATAACTTGGTCTTGTAACCATTTGCTAATTAAATATGTGTTTAAAAAATTTCCAGTCACAACACTGGCAATTTTAAATAGATGTAACACTACGTATGCTGCTCTTTTAATGTTGTTTGGTATGGGAAATAGAGATACATAACAGCGCGCGCCTCCGCGTTTTCACTCAGAGCGCGAAGGCAGAATAGCATCTGACAGGACTTAGCATTGCTCCGAAGTGTGTTTTATTTCACACCAACTTATATTAATGTTATAAAAATAACATTTTAAAATTATATTTTAACTTATAGTTTAACAGAATTTTGTCTGACAGCAATATCACCACGTTTCTTGAGCTGCGTTTTTACTGACAGGAAAGTTCTTCTGACAGGAAATTTCCTCTAATCAGGTGAGACGCTTAATACTTCTCAACAAATGAACGATTTTATTAAAATGTAGGAAAAATAGACTATGTATAAGTCTATGTATAAAATCTGTAATCTTTATTATATTATTTTAATTGTTAAATAGGTAATTATATGCCACTGATAGCTTTGAAGAGTTACCATGGCAACCGGAACAGACAGCTAAGGACAGCAACTTCTCAGACTCCAGTCAGTTATATAACAAAACATAGACAACCTCAAAATGATGAACATTATTTACCTTCTAGTTATGGTGTTAATTATTTAGTGTCTTTTATCTTGTCCACTAACATTATGCTTGTTTATGTGCATTGAAAAAAACTGTTATATAAAGTTAAGGAAAATGTATGTTGTCAAGCTTAAAAATAAATTAACTTAATACATTTGAGTCTGAGTCGCTTCATATACGTTTTAAATTAGTTTAGGGCAATAAAAGGACATACATAGTAAATACAAAGTAAGAATTACCAAATGACTACCACGGCACGACGTTGTCACAACGTCAAGATTACTACCCTGCAACAAAAGTTACAAAGTTGTCATGGCAACGAAACTGGGACTTTTACTTTTCCGGTTGCTACAACGCAACCAGTTACGTTACCACAATGAAAGTTTGGTCATCAGAATGTTGACGTTACGTACCAGTTACGTGTTTTGGTTAGCTGGTTAGTTTCTGTATGCTTTACTACAAGCATTGTGTACAAATTAATAAAGTAATACTAATTTTAATGAGTGTAATGAGTTTTATTAAAACATCCCTACACATTGAGCTTACCTACATAAATGTCCAATGAGGGTCAAGTGAACCCGTAAACAGTACTTGTTGTTCAGATACACACATCAACTACTTATTTCTGAAATATGTAGTTCCGAACATCCCTACCAAACGCTAGGCCACTTCCCTGACAGCAAAGTTATAATTAAGCATGAGAGATAAAGTAGCATGACGAAACGGCACAAATGGATTTTTTGCATTAGTTCTTGATAAACACCGCATAGCTCAAAGCTCAGGTTAGGGGAAGATAAAATCCTGAAGGGATGCATGTTGTGTCTCTTTAACGGGAAGACGACACATCAAAACTAAGCCATTAAAAAAAAGATCTATCGCCAAGATGGGTATCTCCATATCACAGGGATGATAAACATAGACTGCTTACCCATTTTCCACATAAAGCGTCTCTCCTTTGGGAATTCCAGGTCCGATCGCACTTGCATTGCAATGAGAGACACAGAAAGCAGCAGGTAGCTCCCGAAACGCCATTTCCAGCCTGTTACACCAGAGTCATCTTTTAGAATCATAATCGAGCCAACAGACGTCCTGTCCACTTTTAGTTCTGTAACAGAAAAAACAAAGCAAACCGAGGTGATTATACTCCGTTAAGTGTTAGGATTTGGATACACCAGCCATGCATGATAAACAGTCGTAGGGGATCATTGTGTTAATCACCGTTATATGTTTGAGTAGTCATTTAATCCTTTGAGGGATGTGAAATTGAGCACGTGCTATTTACAATCGCTGAATGATAAGGATCGTTCTGTCTTAAAACGCAATTAATAGCGTGTTATTAAAACCGTGAGCATTGATGCGGTAACTATCAAGGTAAACACAGACAGAGCCTTGGGTCTTTCATCCCTGAAATAATTGAAGGTATTAACACCTTTTTATTGCAACACATTTAATTCTGTCCCCCGCCGCTGTAATTCATATCCTCGGGGTGAGGGATTAGTTCTGGAACCGCTGGCTCTCCAAGCATACTCGAGCAGGAATTTTAATGCATATCTGATTTTTAATAAACTTTCTTACGAACATTCTGAGATAGCAGCTATGGACTCAAGCCAATGCTGTTGTTTTAATCTTTTTAAAAACTGTTTTTAGACTACGAACGCAGAACCATCTTGGCGAATTTGCCGTGCATTTTGCGCACTGATTGATAGAAATCTACACAGTAATCCACATATCTACACAACTCTTTCATTGACAACCGAGATGCGAAAGTAACTCATTACACTCAAGTAACTCAAACAGCTCTGCAGTACAAACCAAGGTTATTCATTCGCGACAGTACCGCAGCAGGAGAAGAAGAAATGGGACCCTCTATATTTTACAGCATCATTCTTTCACTGATGGGACACAGCTCTGCATAGGGCAGTGTATTACAGTATTATCTGAATTAAAATTTTGATTGATTTTCCTCTTATGGAGGCAGAACACAATGCATTACCTGCACACAATCTGTTCGAGACGGCTAGACAGATTCGGTGTATTGATGGATGAATTGCTATCAAACTAAAATATGTGTTTGGAAAGTGGAATTATTTTGATGTGTTTTCTCAGGGAAAGGCTGCAGCACCCAATTGGTTTTTGGTTGATTTCATTTTGGAAAATTAGATTTTTATTTCATGGCTTTAGCAGTGTTTCTCCAGCAGGAAAATCTTATTTGAGAGGAATATGATGAGGTCCTTTAACTGCACCCACACGTAAATGTTTTGATAGAATTAGTTTCAACAGGTATACATACTTTTCCTTTCCTAGAGATTAGAGCTGGTTGCTTGGGAGTTTGGACCTTGGTGCATTTATTTTTGATAGCTGATTTCATTTATATTTAGTATTTAGTTTTATTAATGAGCGATGTTGGCCTCATCCAGAAACTACAATCAACTTGTCTTTCAAAACTTTAAGCAGCATTTTTATAAAAATAAAGCTTTAAACAAAATACTGCATTATGCATTGAATATACAAACAGTTGTGTCAATATCTTGTGGTATCAATAGACTCCAACATTCGAGATGTCCACATGATCCTATGAATATTTAAAATGATTGACCAAAATGTACAAAAAAAATCTCCAATCAATATGGGGGTGGTCACTTGATTGTGTTTTGTTTGTGTCACATCATAAAAATGCCATTAACTGCAGCCTTAAATCTTTTATTGATGAATAGATCGCATATTTAACAGTAAAATAATAAAGCTATATACAAGATGTCTTATTTATGAGGGTTCTATTCTCTTTGATGTCTATTTTGAAGATGTAAAGCAAAGCCATTTAGCCAGAGTAAAATTAAGCTATATTCCTTTACATCTTATGACAGGGGTCTTTAGTCCAGCTCCTGGAGGACCACTGTCCTGCACGGTTTAGCAACAACGCTTATCAAACACTCCTGCCTATACTTTTTAATTCTGAAGATCTTATTGAGCTAGTTCAGGTGTGTTTGTTTAGAGTTGCTGTTAAACTTTGCAGGACAGCAGTCCTCAAGGAAATGCATTGGAGACCCCCGCCTTATGCCAAACCATATGCTCCGTTCCAAACCTAGCTGCCCACGGATGGACAGTTTTAAGGTCTCATGGAAAAAGAAATCCCAGAATGCACCACGAACCAGAATGTAACAGCATGCTAACCGTAAGCTCTACTGAACTAAATTGGGAATCCGAAGTCTCCAAAGCAGAGTGATATATGTGTGTTACAATTGGCTGCTTATGACTATGTAAACAAATCATAGTGTAACCAAATGTTTAAGAATATATAAGAATATATAAAACCTTAAAAGAAATCAAACAGATCCACCAGTATCTGGATATGGGCGAGGAGTTTCATGTTCCCCACAATGTCTATAGTGAATAAACAAGTATGACTGTGATGTAGTGTTCTAATCAGTCACTGATGAGGTTCCATGATGATTAGAATACTGTTTTTTTGAAGTCACGTCTCTACAGAATGTAGACAGTAGGCAGCTCACCAAGTTTTGTATGCATACACATACTGTACACACACGTTTGTGAGCATGCAAACAGACCTCCAAATATCCTGTAGGTGAATACACTACATACCTACAAGCTGGCAAACACAGAAACACAAATAAATGAAAAGGCAACAAGAAATGTAAATATTTACAGCAAAGATTTACAAAAGGTTACATATAGATGAGCAAACATTCATGGACAGAAAGTGAAACCCCTCCATGTGATGAATACAGCTTTTATCTCTGAGCCCTGTCAGCCACAGGGAGAATGAGAATACTGATGCATGTGGCTGTATGTGCCATCAAAAGCAGTGGCAAACGCAGCTATCCTAGAAATCTTGTGCGTCAAAGTCCTGCACTGCTTTAGAATAACTAGGTCAAACAAAGCTTGTGGGCTCAGGCTGGAACATAGCGTGCAGGCTTAAGAACCTGTGAGAGTTTCTCATCTCCAAGACTCATGACACTTCAGCTGAGAGCTTCACCAAAAGCACACGGTTTCCATCTTAAACACACTGTGGTCTGTTCTAAATGTGCCATTCTGATCGTTTCACACTAACACCTGGGATAGGCCATACGAACTGGTCCATCTGTAAACAGGTGGACGAGGTTATTACCCCTTGTTTATGACCTGTGCAATGGTCACTAACTCATGCCATAACAGGTCTAAAGAGACCTCAGTCAACGAATCCCTCTGCAGGACATCACTAGCTCTGACAGCAAAGGAAACAAAAGCTCTTAATCCTGTTTACTGTAACGTGCATTGCTCGAATTTCCATACCGTAATGCGTCCAACTGGCATTTGTTTGACAGACCAAGCAAATCTTTAAATACTACCCTGTAATTTCTGCCTGCTTTAGTTGTCCATAAAATTAGCGTTACAGAAACACTCCACTTTATAATGGCCTTTTCCTCTACTGCATTAGCAGGAAAAAGCATCATGAAGAAAAGAAGAAAGAGAGAATTCATTAAACAATACAGCCGTTTTAGCACGCGGTATTTTAGCACAAAAGTCTGTGTATTATTCACTCACTCAAGAACCCACAATCCAATTTAACCACTAAATGCTCTGAAACAGTGCCGCGTGATGTAGATGAGCCTACATTTAGCATTTTAAAGGGATCCAGGATCTTAAATTGAAGTGAAAATTGCAGTGAAGTGATGCTGTACAGTTCTAGTAAAGAATGTCAAATCATTTTCCTGTTGCATCCTGCACAACCTTGCATGTGGGCACATACACAGTGTTATCTGATCTGCATAAATCAGAAATATCAGTGGTCAAAAATCATTTCAATGAGTTCTGCCTCAATCATTTAAGGATTAAAAGTCATTCAAAACTCATTAAAAGTAAAGTCATTCAAAACACATTAAAAGTAAACTTCAGCCACATCTTAGGCTGAGAGTAAGGTTAGTGGGACCTTGTTAGTTTTAAATATCGTAATATTTGAGGATTTTATTCATAAGGAAATATATCTTGCAGATGTAGCATTTCAACATTTTAAAGTAAATAATATTTCAGTATTTAATCAAATGAATCGAATTGTATGAATGTAATTGAACGAATAGATGTCTTCTCTATGTGACACAGACTGAGCAATGGGAGCCAAAATGGCAGCTATTCCTCTTCATTAGTTCTAGGTGTACAGGGAAAGAAGGAAGCAAAACTTGGCAGACACCTCTCACACCAAATCTGAAACCATTACAGACTCAAGAGAGAGTGAAGACGCTTCAGCCCAAACTAGGAAATTGGACAATTAGGCTACAGTCACAGTGGTATCTACCTGAAAGTGAAGGCAGGGACTCATAACTTTAGCTGTGACAGTAAGGTAAACAGCTGTATGGTTGAAGCCTGCAGATGTGGCTGGCAGCTGAATGCTCCTCAGGAACTCTCTGTGACAGAGGGACAGCAGATAAACATGGCCTATTGTCCTTCCCCTGATGCATCATCTGCCAGCTAATCTTTAGTGGCTCCCCCTCGGGAAGTTCGGAGCATGGAGGATGCGTCTGTCACACCATCAGGGACCGACCGTGAGAACAGATAACATTTGGTGATTGCTGAATGGAGTATCCACTAGAGGAAATGTTTCCAAGGAAGCGTCTTGAAATCGGTGACACTGAAGAAGGGAAGAAACAAAAGAAAGAGACAGAGATTTTAGGTTGGACAAAAGAGGAATACAGATTTAAACCTGCCCTCAGAGACAACAATGAAAGTGAATGAACATTTACTTGATTACCATCAGGACAATCTTAGAACGTTTAGCATATAGTAGAAATGGACATGCAAAAGTAGTTAACCATTTAGTATAACCATTTAATCTTTGATGTGCAGTAGCAAGACCCCATTTAATTCTAAAGGCCAGCAAGTGTGAAAATAGTTATGTAAAACTAATGAATAATGACCTTATAAAACAACACTGTAAAGAGTAAAAATTCAGCATAAACCAGTAGATGTTCTAGCTGGTCCAAGCTGGTTACTGGCTGTTCAAACAGCCACCACGTTCCAAAAGCAAGCTTGAGCCGATAAGACCAGCTGATAGATGGTTTGTTATTCATCCAAGATGATCTACCAGCTTGGACCAGATAATGACCAGCTTGGACCAACTACAAACCAGCTGTGTTCCAAAACACAGCAGCAGCTTATTCTGCTTATTCTAGTATATGAACGATTTTAAGATCCATAAATGAAAAGCTGTGACTTTTATTTTATTATGATATCTGGTCGGTTTTAGATGATAATTATCTAACACTATAACGTTGTCTTTTTTTGTGAAATCATTAAAACAGTTTATCAGCTATTGTCAACCATCAGAGACACTAAAAACAGCAGAGAAACAGAGTTGTGCAGCATCTGGCTGACATTCAATGATTACCTGTCAACACTGCACGCTGGACCGGGTAGCTCATCCTGCTCATTCTTTGGTTCTATTAACACCACATGCCCTCCTTTCATCTTTCTTGTCTCTAACCCACTACCACATATTGACTTTCAATGCTATGCTCTGCCTCCCTCCGCCAACTCTGACCTCAGTCTTATTTCCCAGGGCTTTTAAGTGCCCACCATACTGTCCAAAATGGTTTTCTGAACTTTAAGAATGTGACATGCTTCAGTCTGCCTGACAGTAACCAAAAATGCAGAGTAGGATGTGCCAGCAAGGAAAAGCTGGATCGATTCCATTCATGTGATTTCAGTCACACTCCAACAGTGAGGTGATCGCATGAAGGGATCGGTCCTTCAACATTACTTCCAATAACAAAATTCTTCATGGACAATGGCAGGTTTAACTTTCTGTCGACTCCATTTTGGACATTTATGCATTGAAACACCCTGAAGACTTTATTTTTAAACTAGCTCTGCTCTTCCCTCAATTTTATCTTTTATTTGGATAGAATGTTATGCTTGCATGGAGATTTTAGATCTTGCTTGTTAGCCTATGAAGCCTTGTGCATGTCTGGTAATTCCTTATTTAATCCATGCTAATACTAATGCAAACATGTGGATTGGAAGTGTGATATAATGGAATTATTGACGTGAGAATGTAAATAGATTAGGACATTTCTCTGTGTTGGGTGGCACTGGGCAGAGTACTTCCACATCAGTTGCAATAGTAAAAAGTAGTTTAAATGTAAAAGAAAATAAATTAAACAATTTTCATGTTTTATTTGGGTAAATAACAGTCCTTGAATACAAACACCAAATTCCTTACAGACAGTGTCTTTATTCAGTCCTAAAAATCTACTCTGGTA